>PVKA01032287.1:0-25455 GCA_004027165.1 Ctenomys sociabilis
TGCTCCACATCGCTAGCCATTCGTGAAATGCAAATAAAAACAACACTGAGATACCATCTCACTCCAGAAAGAATGGCTATCATAAGGAAATCAACCAACAACAAATGTTGGAGAGGTTGTGGGGAAAAGGGAACACTTCTCCACTGCTGGTGGGAATGTAGACTGGTACAACCATTGTGGAGGTCAGTATGGAGACTCATGTCTGCATCTTGTACAACGAATAACCACTAAGAAGACAATATGTAATGTATTAATTTTTGAAACTGTCCTACTAATTGGTTTTGAAACTGTCTCATTTCTATTTTTTCTAAATAAAATTATTTTAAAAAACCATACATGCATACTTTCTTACCACTCTTATCCAATGTAGAATTGAGTGTTCTGTCTAGATCAGCTCAGGAATAAGGCGAAGCATGGAGATAAAAGAAGGCAGGGGAGAACAGAAAAGAAACAAAACTATAACTTCACAGATAACTTCTTCTATCCAGGTATGAATGGTACATACCTCTAGCTTTTTCAAGGCAAATATAGTTTTAAATATATTTCTAGGTTTCTTTTCCTTGTGATTGTTGTTGAGTACTCAGTCATGCAGAGTAATCATGATTCTTTTATCATGCCCTCACTTATGCTGTAAACAGCATTCATCTATATACTTACATTTCTCAGATATCATATTTGTCAGGTATAATGTATGAATCACTCTGTCTTGATCTGGAATAAAAAACTTAGATGCTCTCCCTTCTTGCATCTATACCATCCCACTTCTCCTCCAAGTGACTGAAAGGCACGAAGAACAACCTGCATGTAGTCACCATTCATTTCCAGCCAAGCACCAACTGGTTTCCTTTATCATTCTAATGCTAATTACTTATCTATCAAGCAAGTTGTGAAGCAGGAGATTAAATTTTAACTGTCTTTTCACACCATAACTTCCATTTTATCTTCTTGTAATGGAATAAGATCATTACCTCTAATCTCCAGTTACCTATTAATACATATTATTAGCTTTTATAGTCTTCAACATTTTGCTATACACCCAGTTGAATTATGTTTTCAAAGCTTAGGCTTACTTTAATAAAATAATGATCATAAGAAAACATGTCCACTATTTTCCTCTTGGGGAAAAAAAACTATCACTTAGAGTTTCTGGAGTTCCTTTCCATGGTGTTGTTTATATACAGTGCTACTCACTTCAAGGCAATGTATGTTTTTCCCGTAATCTCTACTGGTCACATTGTTCATGTGTAACACTTCTCTCTTTAACTTGCTTTTTGTCATCTCTGTAGTGAAAGCAGAAATCCATCTTTTTTTTTAAACTACTCTTATTCTTATTTGAGGTCTGGTGTGCTTGCCAGAGTAAATTTAGCCATTGTAGAGCCAGCCATAGACCAACAAGTTACAGGAGCCGCGACTCTCCAGCCAGGGTCTCTCCAGCCTGGCTTTCCATGAGGAACTGGAAGTTCCTCATGCTGGACATCATCACCTGGTTTCTGCTTAGGTTCTGGGAGCACTTAGCCCACAGCTGGATAGAGTTGCTGACTGGGCTCAGCCCTCTTCCCAAAACACAAAGAGATGGGATGCTGGAGTCCAGGAAGATGATAGATGGAAATCCTATGATTTCAGAGAAGCCTGATAAATTCTTGGTTTAGCTGTTCAAGAATGCAGTGCTTTTTTTTAACCAATAGCTATAAAAAGATGTTTTTGCTGTAGTAAAAGGGGCTACTGAGAGGAAGTTGCTCTATGGTAAGTCAGTTGACATGAGTGAGCTGTGAAGCATGGCATTGGCCTTAGCCCCAGCTTGTATGACAGGCTGAGTTACAGCCTGTGGCTTAGGTGTTGGGAAGGATACAAACCACATTCTTGTGGAAGATATGGGCCACCTGGCAGTCACATGTTGCAGTGGGTAAAATGCAGTAGTGTGCAGGAGTCAACTGTCATTTATGTAACCTAAAAAGGGGAAGTGATATTGCGAGAAAGATTCCCATCCCCATGTCGAGGAAGTAGTGAAGGCATTGAGATAAGCATGACACAGCTGTGGGTGGCATGTAGGGTTTGGGTCCTGCTAGGAGAAAATGGAGTAGGGTGAGACCTATAACTATTACTTTTCTGTTTTCTGGTATTATATAAACACAATTCCTAGACAGAACAAAATGTCAAATATAGATCACTTTTTTTCTCAATATTTGTTGGAGTGGGGTGTTAACACTTATGTACCTGGATTTCCCTCTGCTCTGACTCTCAGCTCTTTTTATGATCTGTTATGAAAGTCCCTGGGCTATTTTGGGCCTTTATCTTTTTTTTTTTCTTCTGTTTTTCTGTCCTTGTCCTTTACTTCTTTTCCAGTGCAATTTCTCTAGCAAGGTTTGTTTGTAATTTCTTCTAGTGAAGAATAGCTAGATGATCTAAGGAGGTCTCTATTTTATTTTCTCTATAAACCTCTGTTAATACACAAGGATAGGGGGGAAAGACAAGAGACTAGTGCCTAGGGCAGCTGTGGCAGCTGGGATCCTTCCAGAAGGATTTTCCTTAAAATTTCCTATCCTGTGGTCTGCAAGCTCAGGGCAGCTCACCAGCTAGTTCTCCCGCCCTTCTCTCTTAAGTCTCTCCCTCTACTCACCTAGATGTGGAGTGTATATAGTTATCACCTCCCTGGGCCTAGAGTCAGGGAGGATAATGAGAGGGGATTGTGGCCAGAGCCAACATCATAGAATAAAGATCCCCAAGTACCTGTAGAGTGTGGTAACATGCTCTGTGGTTGTTCTGAAGAAGTAGATGAGCATTGTTTGTGGGGCTTGTAGTGGCCAGGCTTGATTCCATTTTTGACACCACAGGTTTCCATGACAGAGCAATGGTTGAAACAGACCACATGAACTGAAGGTTGAAACTTGGTGAGAATGGAGGCCAGGGTCATCAGGAGCTCAAGAGCACAAGCCTCACCAAGAGTCTGGCAACTGCAATGGGAGGCCTGTAGAGGACAATGGTTAGAATAAGATGGGGTTTGTGTACTTATGTGGAGAAGGGCGCAAGGTTCTTGCAGGTATATGGCAATCAGTGGTCACTCTGAGGATGAGATGAAAAGGCCAGGTCTCTTCAATCAAGAAGATAGGACTACTCTGAGATATATGTGAGAATTTGCTGAAAAGGTGAATTGAGATTGAGCAAGTTAGAAGCTGGGAGGCTTCATGAACACTTATTTAGTCAGTAATTTTTATTTTCTCCTTTTTCTTTATCTTTGATGAATACAAGCTTGTGATATGTGATTACGTTCTTTGTGGCTCAGGGTTAGGGTTAGAGTTTGGATAAGTATGAGTAGTTGATAGAAACAAAAATACATTTAATTCATTTTTGTCTTCTTTCCTTATCCCTTCTCACAGGATCCATCTCTTCGTCTGTTTCTCACTTGCAAAGGAATGTTTCTCCTCATTTCTTTTATATATTTTTATTTTACTCTATTTCTACTCTGTGCTCTCATATAAGAAAGACCATACAATATTTAACCTTATAGATCTGATTAATTTCACAACATTATTAATTTCACAGCATCTATTTTCTTACAAATGACTCAAATTTGTGTCTCTTTATGGCAGAGTAGTACGCCATTGTGTATAAATACCACATCTTCTTTATTCATTCATCTGTTGGCAGAAATATAGGCTGCTCCTAAGGCTTAGTTATTATGAGTTGTGCTCCTATAATGGAGATAATTATGGATCTAGCTTCAATATCTTTTATGTAGATAACTAGTATTCTCAGAACCATTTACTAAAGGGATAATCTTTTATCCATGTAGGATTTTTACACCTTTGCCAAAGATAAGGTAGCTTTCTGCGTCTGCGGTTATTTCTGAATCTTATATTACTGTGGTGCCTTCTGTTTTGCTAATCTTGATGCCCTGGATTGTTTCTGTTCTACTGTGTCTCTTCTCGCTCCATGTGAATATGAAACTGATTTCTTCTTTTTCTGCAGAGTCCAGCTGGTATTTTGATAGGAATTGCATGAATTTATACATCAGCTCTGGAAATATGGCCATATTGACAACATTCTGCCTGTCCATTAATAGGGACTGTGTTTTTATTTTCTGAAGTATTTTATTCTTTCCATTTCAGAGTAGCACAGTTTTCACTGTAGAAAATTTAACTTCCTAGATAATGTTAATTCCTATGTAATTTTTTTGGTGCTCTTGAGAATAGTACTGTGATCTCAATTTCTTGAAACTGTCTGACTGACATTTGTATTTTAATAAAATAAAAATAAATGGAAAAAAAATACAATGAATAGTAAGGGTGATAGAAGGAATTCTTGTCTTCTACCAGATCTGAGAATAAAAGATTTCAGTTTTTTCGCATTTATACTTATATTAGCTGTTGGGTTGTCATAGATGGCTTTTATCAGATTGAAGTAGAGGCCTTGTACTCCAATTTTCTGCAGGACGTTTAACATGAATGAGTATTGGACTTTGTGAAAAGATTTTTCTGCATAATTTGAGATGGTCATGTGGTTTTTAGATTTCTCTCTATGGATATAGTGTATTACAATTATAGATTTTCGAATATTGAACCATGTTACCATCCCTGGAATGAATCCTAACAGGTCATGGTGTATGATCTTCTTGATGATTTCCTGTCTTCTATTTACTATGATTATATTGAGGATTTTTGCATTTATGTTTAAGAGGGAGAATGGCCTGTAGTTCTCTTTCTTAGTTGTGTCATTCCTTGGTATCAATATAACACTTGCCTCCAGGAATGATTTGGGAGGACTGTTTCCTTTTCAGTATCACTGAAGAGATTGTGGAGTGTAGGGACTATATCTTTATAAAATTTCTTTTAGAATTCAGCTGGGAATACATAAGGACCTGAATTTCTTCTTGTGGGAAGGCTTTATATCACATTTCATATTTCATTGGCTGCTATTTGGTAATTATTTTTTTTCTGATGGTAGAACAGTTATATGGAAAGAAAGCTTCTGTCTCAGAGACAACAGAAGGGAGACACAAGGGCTTTCCTAGGAAGGCGTCTGTTTTAGGTGATTTTTTTGTAGTTATTTATTTACTTTTTTATTTTTGTTTTATTGCACTACAAATATCAATGTGACAGACTTGACAAGATATATTTGATAAATTAATACATTGCAAACTGTTTTCATAATGTTTTGGTATCATAGAAGGTGCATACATAATATTATACTTAAAGATATTATTATACCATATGTCTCTTATCAGTAAATTGAGAGGGTAGCTGATTGCGTATCTTATTTTTTTATACCTGAATTACATAACACATTCAATAATTAATACATTCTACATTGTTATTTTCATAGTGGTTGTGCATATTACTAGAAGCAGACATAATATCCTGTCCAGCCATTAGTGCAGATCTTGCCTCTCACAGAATTATGTAGAAGCACAGTATTATCTACCCCAACTGGACTGTCCATACATACACATCATGATTCTTCCTTTCTATAACCATTCCTTTGTCTACACCTGTCAAAGATGGGCACTCCATTGTCATTCAACTAATTTAGGTGCCTGAACTCAACACCACAATCCAACACAGTCCAACAATCCACAATTATAGTGAGTTATTCGAAGAAGTTGTCGACCATAGCCATTTACAGCTCAACTTATTATTATGGCCCTGAGGTGTATACTTCATTTTTATACTTTTCTGTGGGATAGTTAAGACCTAAATAGAGCAAGACCTATATACCAACACATGTATTTTATGTTTCTTATGAGGTCAGTGAAGACCCCTCATGGCTTATCTTGTAGTCCTGTACCTTATTCTGTAGATCTTTTGTCTGTGTCATCCATGTGGATGAGTCACGGTCAATGCTTGAGCAGTTTGCTCTCTGTGAGAGCCTGAGAGAAAGTTTCCTCTCCATGTGACTCTCCCCAGACACACTATACATCATCCATCTCTTTCCTCTGTGACTCTGTAATCTCCTTCTTCAGAAAATTTGGAGCTCAACTGAGTTTCATGATGTTCCAATACAGGTTCTCCTATGTCCTGACTCTTCGCTGATCTTGAAAGGCTAGGGCCAGAATGTTGACTGGGCTTCTGGCTCGTCTATATCTCCAAGTTTTATCTGTGAACTTAGGTTTTTAACCATCCAGAAGAAAAGTTGATTAGTATCCTGCAGCATGTGCCATTCACTTTGCCTTATCAGACTCAAATGATTTTAGTTGTTGTTGAAAGTTTCCATTTGTATTTCTGCTTTTCGCTTCTTATACTAGAGAGACCAAACGATATTTATAAATGTGTTTCTGGTTTGTTTCACTTATGAGTATATATTCAAGTGGCATCAACTTCAATTTAAATGCTTCAAGTTTATCATTCTTAACAGCTGATTAATACTCCATTATATAGAAATACCACATCTTTTTTTTTTTCCTTTCATTTTATTGAAGTACAAATGTCACTCAGACAGTTTCAATACACCTTAACAATACAGATTTGATAAATTAATACATTGCAAACTGTTTTCATAACATTTTGGTATTCTACAAGGTGCATACATGATATTATATTTACAGATATTATTTTATCAGATATCTCTTATCAGTGAATTAAGCGTGTAGTTGCTTACTTATTTTTTATACCTGAATTATATCAAAAATTCAATACTTATTTTCCTAGTGGATGATCGTAGTACTAGAAGCCGACATAATATCCTGTCCAGCCACCATTAGTGCAGGTCTTGCCTCTCATAGAATTATGTAGAAGCACAGCGTTATCTATCCCAACTGTACTGTCCATACACACACATCCTGATTTTTTCTTTCTACACCCCTTCCTTTGTCTACACCTGTCAAAAGTGGGTACTCCGTTGACATTCAACTAACTTAGGTGCTTGAACTCGACAACACAATCCAACACAGTTCAGCATTCTAGAACCATAGTAAGTTACTCAAGGAAATTGTCGACCATAGCCATTTACAGCTCAGTTTAATATTATGGCCCCACGATGTATACATCATTTTTGTACTTTTCTGCTGGATGGTTAAGACCCAGGTAGATCAAGACTTATATACCAACACATGAACTTTATATTTCCTATGTGGTCAGTGAAGTCCTCTCAGGGTTTATCTTGTAGTCCTGTACATTATTCTGTAGTTCCGTTGTCTGTGTCATACATGTGGATGAGTCACGGCCAATGCTTGACCAGTTTGCTCTCTTTGACAGCTTGAGAGAAAGTTTTCTCTTCATGTGACTCTCCCCAGGCACACTTTAGAACTTCAATCTCTTTCCTCTGTGGCTCCATAATATCCTTGTTCAGAAAATTTGGAGCTCACCTAAGTTTCATGATGTTGCAGTACAGGTTCTCCTATGTCCTGAGCTGAGAAATAATCCATTACATAGAAATACCACATCATTTTCAACCATTCCTCATGTGATTGACATCATGGTTGTTTCCAAGATTTTGCTATTACAAATTGTGCTGCTATAGACATAGGTACACACATATCACTATGATACAATGTTTTCAGTTCCTCTGAGAAAATTCCCAGTAGGGGAATTCCCGGCTTGAATGGGATTTCTAGTCCTACTGTTTTGAGGAGACTCCACACTGACCTCCTCAATGGTTGTACCAGTCTACATTCTCACAGGCAGTAGAGAAGTACTCCCTTTTCTCCACAACCTCTCCAACATTTATAGTTGGTTGATTTCCTTATGATAGCCATTCTTTCTGGAGTGAAATGGGATCTCAGCGTTGTTTTTATTTGCATTTCATGGATGACTAGCAATGTGGAGCATTTTTTCATTTATTCTTTCGCTTCTTGATTTTCGTCCTCTGAGAAGTATGTATTCATCTCAGATGCCCATTTCTGAATTGGGTCTTTAAATTTGAGGGCCCTGTTATATCTTAGTTCTTTATATATTCTAGACAACACACATTTGTCTGATTGCTTATTAGTTAGGATTCTTTCAAAATTTGTGGGTTGTCTTTTTTTACTCTGTTGACAGTTTCTTTTGATATGCAAAAACTACTCAAGAAGTGTTGATCCCAGTTGTTGATACTTTCAAGTGCTTCCCAGGCAAATATATATTTCTTCATGAACTCTTTACCTACCCTTATGTCTTCAAGATTTCCTCCTACTTCCTCTTCCAGGAGATTGATTGTTTCTGTTTCAATGTTTAGATGTTTAATCCACTTTGACTTTAACTTATTGCATGGTGATAGAGCTGGGTCAACTTTTAATTTTCCTCATGTAGAAAGCAAAGTTTTCCAGCAGCGTTTGTTAAACAGGCTATCTTTCTTCCACTAAGCTTGTTTGGCCACTTTGTCGAAGAGCAGGTCGCTAAGTGTGTTCATAGATGCTGCTGCACCTCCTTATCTATTCCATTCATTCTCAGGTCCATTTTGTTGCCAATACCATGTTGATTTTATCACAGTGGCTTTGTAGTATAATTTCAAGTCAGGAATTGTGATGCCTCCTGCTTTGTCTTTATTGGCCAAGACTGCCTTTGCTATTCTAGATCATTTGTGATTTGAAATAAATGTTAGGTATGATATCTCTATGTCTGGGAGGTACATTGGTGGGTGTTATATAGGGATTTCATTAAATCTCTACATCAATTTTGGGAGTATGGTCATCTTCACGATGTTGGTTTTTCTCATCCAGGAGCATGAAAAATCTTTCTGTTTTCTGAAATCCTGTATAATTTCTTTTCTTAGGGTGTTGTAATTTTCCTTGAAAAGATCTTTGTGTTCATTTGTTAAGTGAATTCCAAGGTATTTCATTTTCCTCAATGCTATTGTACATGGTATTGTTTATATTGTTTCCCTTTCAGTGTGGTTGTTATCTGTGTGGAGGAATGCTATTGACTTTTCATTTTGGATCCTGCTATGCTATTGAATTTCCGTATCAGTTCTAGTAGTTTCTTGGTGGAAGTTTTGGGGTCTTCCAAGTAAAGTATCATGTCATCTGCAAATACTGATAATTTAACTTCTTCATTACCTATTCTTATTCCCTTTATTTCTCCCTCTTTTCTAATCACTGTTGCTAAGGATTCCAAGAGTATATTGAATAGGAGGGGTGATAGAGGACATCCTTGTCTTGTACCTGATTTAAAAGTAAAAGAGTTTCGTTTTTCCCCATTTAGGATTATATTAGCATTTGGCTTGTCATAGATGGCTTTTACTAAGTTAAGGTAGAGTCCATTTATTCCAATTTTCTGTAGGATCTTGAACATGAATGAGTGTTGGACTTCATCAAAAGCTTTCTTTGCTTCAATTCAGGTGATCATTTTTTTTTTAGATTTCTGTCTATTGCCATAGTGTATTACATTTATAGATTTTCAAATATTGAGCCATCCTTGCATCCCTAGGATGAAGCCTACCTGGTCATGGTGTATGATCTTCTTGATGATTTACTGTATTCTATTTGCCAGGATATTATTAAGTATTTTGCGTGTATGTTCATGAGGGAGATTGGCCTGTAGATCTCCTTTTTGGTTGTGTCTTTCCCTGCTTTTGGAATCAGTATTATACTTGCCTCCAGAAATGATTTTTGGAAGACTTCTTCCATTTCAATTTCATTGAAGAGTTTGAGGAGTATAGGGATTATATCTTCTAGATGTTCCTTGTAGGATTCAGCTGTGCATCCATCAGGACCTGGACTTTTCTTTGTCGGTAGGCTGTTATTACGTTTCTTATTTTGTTGGCTGTTATTGGCTTATTGAGAGTTGTTATATCTTCTTGGTTCAGTTTTGGTAAATTGTACCTTTCGAGGAATCTGTCCATTTCTTCTGTGTCTTCTATTCTGTGAGCATAAAGATTCTTGAAGTAACTATTGATAATCTTCTGAATTTCTGCTGGGTCTGTGGTGATTCCACACTTTTCATTCCATACTGCATGTATTTGAATTTTTTCTTGCCTCTCTTTGATGATGTTGGCTAGAGGCTTATCAACTTCATTTAGTCTTTCAAAGAACCAACTTTTTGATCGTGGACTCTTTGAACTGTTTTCTTCATCTCAATTGCATTCGTTTCTGCTGTAATCTTCATGATTTCTGCCCTCATCTTTGCACTCTGGGTTTCGTTTGTTATTCTTTATCTAGTTGTCGGTGGTGCAACATTAGGGTGGTGATTTGTTCCCATTCTGCTTTCCTAATGTGTGAATTCATCGCTATGATTTTTCCTCTAAGAACTGCTTTCATTGCATCCCATAAATTCCGGTAAGTTGTGCTTGAATTTTCATCGAATTCTAAATATTGTTGAATTTCTTCTTTAGTTTCTTCTGTGACCCATTGATTGCTTAGTAGGGTATTGTATACTTTCCATAAACTTAGCAGGTTTTCTGGTTTCTCTTGTCATTTAGTTCCAGTTTCATTGCACTGTGGTAGATAATATGCATGGGATAATTTCTATTTTCTTGCATATACTTACGCACAACCTCTGGACTAGTATGTGATCTATTTTGGAAAATGACCCATGTGAAGCTGAAAAAAAGTGTGTATTCAGCTGTGATTGGGTAGAACACTCTGTTAATGTTCACCAGGTCCATTTCCTCTAAGCTCTGTTTCAATTCTGCTGCTTCCTTGCTACTTTTTTGTCTGGTTTGTCTATCTTTTTGACATAATGGGATGTTAAGGTCTCCTGTTAAGATTGTAGTCTTAGATATTAGGTTTTTCATGTCCTTTGATATTTGTCTTACATAATTGGGTGCTCCTGTGTTTGGTGCATAGATATTTATGAGTGTTACCTCCTGCTCTTGAATTTTTCCCTTGACCAAAGTGTACTGGCCTTCTTTATGTCGTTTGATACTTCTTGGTTTGAAGCTGAGACTGTCTAAGGACAGAATTGCTACTCCTGCTTTTTTCTGAGGTGCTGGGGGAATGTAGTATTGTTTTCCGTCCTTTGACGTTGAGCCTATGAGTGTCCTTCTGAGTTAAGTGTGTTTCTTGTATACAGAATATTGTTGGATTTTATTTCCTAATCCACTGTGCCATTCTATTTCTCTTAATTGGTAAATTGAATCCATTTATATTGATGGTTATAATTGAAATGTGTTAACTTATGTTTGGCATGATATTGATCTGCTGTTGTTTATTCCTTTGTATCCTGTGTTTAATTATCTGTCCTGTTTAGTGGGTTCCTTCTGTTCTCATTCGTGGAGTTTTGGTCATTACAGTCTCTCTCTAGAACATCGTTCAGCAGCCTATGAAGGGATGGCTTTGTCATCATGAAATTCTTTATTTGTACTTTGTTGTGGAAGTATTTCACTTCTGCATCAAACTTGAAAGAGAGTTTTGCAGGGTATAATAATCTGGGCTGGAATTTGTTTTCATGCAGGACTTGAGCAACTCTGCTCCATGCTCTCCTTGCCTTCATGGTTTGTGTAGAGAAGTCAGATGTAATTCTGAGTAGTTTCCCTTTCAATGTGATGTGCTTCTTCTCTCTATCAGCGTTCATCATGTTATTTTTGTGTTGCATTTCTGGGATCTTTACTATTACATGTCTCGGTGTGTTTTTACTTGGGTTGAAGTTATTTTGTGTTCTGTGTGCTTTGGTTATCTGAATGTTGGATTGTTTCCTCATATTTGGGGAGTTTTCTGTGATTATTTCTCCCCAAATTCTTTTGATGTTATATTTATTGATTCCTTCATTCTCGTTGATACCAATTATTCTCACATTGTTCATCCTGGCATCATCTTGCAGGTGTGGATTAATTTTTGTGCATTGCTGTTGTTTTTAAGAGATCCTTTATCACCTGATTCCTGCATGCACCAGCATCTTCAAGATCTGAAACTGTCTTCACTTTCACTCAAACGGTTTTGAAAACTCATGATTGATATTTTTAGTTCTTCTATATCTCTTTGACTCTGTTTCATGCGTTCTATTTCTTTTCTGCATTGCTCATTCAAGGAATCTATATTTCTGATCTCCTCAATTTTTTTATCCATGTCTTCTTTAGAGGTAGTTATAATTCTTTTATCTGCGGAGTTTCTTCCAAGTTGGGTTACCTCTGATTATTTCTTGACTTGTTTCTGTATTTCAGATGCTATGATTTCAAAGAATGCTTTTTTCTTTTTCCAAAGAATTCTTTTTTGATTTCTGAAATTGTTTCTTCTTTTAGTTCCTCATGAATTTCTGCTGTTGTTTCTTTGCTTCAGA
Source organism: Ctenomys sociabilis (assembly GCA_004027165.1). Lineage (NCBI taxonomy): Eukaryota > Metazoa > Chordata > Mammalia > Rodentia > Ctenomyidae > Ctenomys > Ctenomys sociabilis. Next base: position 12,123 of record PVKA01032287.1, read on the forward strand.
TGCTGTTAGTTCATATGTTTCAGCTGTAATAATGCTCTCTGCACTTGTTCTGGGTGAGTATAGTTTTTCCACCCAATGTTTCTGGAATTCATTCTTTATTTCAGATATTATGTATTCAGATATTTCTTTTTTTGAGGAATTATTTCTCATCTTATTTGTTCTATACATTTCTGCTGTTGTTCCTTTGCTGTCGTGTCTGTTAATTCATTCGTTTCAGCTGAGCTAGTGTCCTCTGCCCTTAATGTTGGACTCGAGGCCTGGGATTGTTTTTTCTCTTTGTCCTTGTCATTTTGTAAAGCACTGACCTCTGACCTTTGTTGTAGAGCTTTGGTGCAGCTATAACCTTAGTGTGTTATGAGACTCGGCTGCCACTCTATTAAGTTTGAAATTATCCAGTTGTGCCTGTCCTGGTACTAGCTGTTGTGTTCAGTTCCCTTTTGTTGCTGCTCCTGTGGTTCCCCTCTGTTGGTTCCCTGGTCAGGCAAGCTCGAATCAAACATGGATGCAGAGCAAGTAATGAAAATCCCCACTGTCTTTGCTGGCTTTGCGGTGAGGATCCAGAAAATTGCCTGAGTCGGCCCTCCTGTGTCACGCAGGTCACTGTCTTTGTGGGCGGACCTGGACTTTGGTGGGTCTGCTGGGCTCCGAATAGGATAGTTGATGTTCTTATTCACCTGGTAGGCTATGCTGGGTCAGGCAGCCTGTGGCTCTGGGGCCACAGGTTGTAACCCGAGAAGGCTGGCAAAGGTCCCTCCAACGTGGCAGTCCTGGAGCCTTCACTCAAAGGCTGTGCTGCGCTGGGTTTTGGGCCATTTGGTTGGAGTGAGTTTGCTGAGAACTGTCCCTCCAGCATGGCGGGCCTGGATTTCTCACTCCAGGCTGAACTGCACTGGGTCTGTGGCCATGGGGTGGGAGCAGCGATCCCTCGGAAATGTTTCTCTGGCATGGCTTGCCTGGACCTCTCACTTCCAGAGCTGCACTAGGTCTGGGGCCGTTGGAGGGTTGGACAGGGAATCCCTGGGAAATGTCTTTTTGACACAACGGTACTGGAGTTCTACACTCACTGAACTTTGATCGCCAGAGTGTGAGGGAAATTCCCACTTGCTCAACAGGTTTAGGGCAGGGGATCCGGGGAGTTGCTGGTGAGTGAGAACTGAGGTTTCAGGCCAGTCACAGGCTTGGAGGGCTTTGGGGCAGGGATCTGGGTAGCACACACGGGAAGAAGCCAAAGGCTGTCCATGAGACTCACCACACATTCCCTGATCTAGGAAGCCTGGTGAGTGGTGCAAATTCCCACTGGGAGGGCTTGGGGTGGGATCCAGGAGGCTGCTGGATTTGGCCCCACTGTCTCACGTCAGTCTCTCAGGCTGGGCAGGTGTGGGAGGGATCCAGGAACTGCATTAATTATTGAAACTGTCCTACTAATCAGTTTTGAAACTGTCTCATTGCTATTTGTTTCTCAATAAAATTATATATATATATATATATATATATATATATATATATATATATTCATTTCATAAGGAGCCCTTTGATGCATGGAGTTATGTGAATGAAGCTGAAGCTTCAATACAGATTCTAAAATATTACACCCCTTCCTCATCTCTCTACATCTTAGTCTAGCTGCTAGAAACAATATCATTCAGTCATAAAGAGCACTGATAAAACATTATGTTATAAAGCATGATTTAGTGTTCATGAATGATGCATGGTTTTACCTGTTAATGTGTTAATAGCAGTAGGAATTCTCTTCTCACAATAAAGAATAGGGACAGAGCCTGTTAAACTAAACAGGGTGAGGTGATAAATAATTTTTCTTGACAAAGCCAAGAACACAGCTGAAAAACAGAATCTCACTACACATATCTTCATTGGAACAACTAAGCCTTAAGACAAAAATAGGGCAATGAAATAACTCCAAAACTCTATCAATACTAAAGCAGATCCAAAGGGAATCAATAAGGAGAAAACTAGATGTGAAATGGTTGAATTACCAAAATGAAGAAATAAGAAACAAAGAAACATTGTGAGTTCAAAGGTAATATAACAAACCAGAACATAATTAATAAACATACTGATCAGCTAGGTGTGCTGGCTCAGGCCTGTAATCCATTTACTTGGAAAGCAGAGGCAGGAGTATCATTGTGAGTTTGAGGCCAGCCTGGGCTACAAAATGAGTTCAAGTCAAGCCTAAACTTATAATGAGACCCTGCCTCAAAAAGACAAAAATAAACGATAGATTATAGGTAGGTAGGGAGATGATAGATGATAGATAGATAGATAGATAGATAGATAGATAGATAGATGATAGATAGATGATAGACTAATCAATGAGTTTAAAGAACAATTCAATAAAACTCTAGAAATAACTATCCAAAATGATTCAAACCAAGAAAAACTTTATCAAAGAAGTAGAGCCTATGAAACGGTGTCAAAAAGAATTCTATTGCATACATGTGCACTAGGATACACAAGTGTGAAGACAGGATATCTGATGCCTGAAGATAGATCTGCTGCATAAACTGTACACTCAAAGACAACAACAGGAGAACAACAGCAAGTAAATTTGATTAAAAGCCACAAGAAGACTCAACATAACTTGACTTAGATAAAAATTAAAGGTCATCATACATACAATAAAAAATTGTTTATATAAATTATAGCAGAAAATTGTCCTAGAGAATGCAAAAAATAACCATATAAAAAGTGAGATCCATATAACATGAGTAGAGACAATGTTTGTCAAAACATATTATAGAGAAAATTCCAGAAGTCCAATGCAAAACAAAATATTAAAAGCTGTCAGAAAAGCAAAACAAATCACTTAATAAAGTAAAACCATTAGGATTACACTAGACTTCTCAACATAATACATAAGAAATAAAGTCAAGACTGTTGAGCCCCCCCAAAAAAACACCTACAACAGATTAATGTATCTCTAAAAATAATTCAAATTTATAGAACATGAAGCTCTTTCCGTGACAAAGAACACTTTAAAAAATATGACCAGGAAACCAGCACTCCAAAAAATTATCAAGGAAATCCAAAAGACAGTGATCTAATAATGATGAAAAGTCCAGTAAAACGAAATCATAAGGCAGGAAAATCAGTTATACAGAAGGGAAAATATAGAATCATCAACAAGAAAATACTTCAGTGAAAGGAGTATCTCAATAAATTCTTTTTTTTTTCCAATAAATTTTACTTACAAATCTAGCTGTGAATGGTCTCAATTCCCTGATCAAAAGACATAGATGGCAGAATGGATCAAGAAAGAAACCACAGCAATATAATATATACAATAAATAAATGTAGAACAAAATGTAGAACCAAAATGACTTCTGGTCTAAAAGTCAAATGGTAAAAAACAATATTTGAAGCAGTAGGAACACAAAAGCAAGCAGAAGAGACTATCCTATTTGCAAACAATGCAAAATTCAAACAAAAACTGATCAAAAGAGGAAAAGAAAGTCACTATATGTTGCTTAAAGGTCACTATAAATTGGAATACTCAAGAGAAAAAGATAATAATTGCACTTTTTCACCAAGCTAAACACCCAACTTCATAAAACAAAACCTATTAGACATAAAGGATCAGATAACGTAATTAATAGATGACCTTCAATTTTCACTCTCACAGACACATCAATTAGACAAAAAATAAAGAAATATTACAGCTCAATTTAAAGTCAAAGTGTAAAGGGCTGGGGAGATGGCTCAGTGGAATAAGTGCTTCCCTCGCAAGTGCAAAGGCCTGAGTTCAATCCCCAGTTCGCAAAAAAATAAATAAATAAATAAATAAAATCAAAGTGTATTTACTAGATATATACAGTATATATGTATATATATTCTCCTCAGCAGTAGATGAAACTTCCTGCAAAATACGCATCATAGCCAGACATGCTAAGAATTGCAAGATACGCAAACAACTGAAATAACACCATCTGTATTACTAGACCAAATGGTAAATAAGCAGGAAATCAATGAAAGAAGATTATGGAGCCACAGAGGAAAGAGATTGAAGTTCTAAAGTGTGCCTGGGGAGAGTCACATGAAGAGAAAACTTTCTCTCAAGCTGTCAAAGAGAACAAACTGGTCAAGCATTGGCCGTGACTCATCCACATGGATGACACAGACAAAGGAACTACAGAATAATGTACAGGACTACAAGATAAACCCTGAGAGGACTTCACTGACCACATAAGAAATATAAAGTTCATGTGTTGGTATGTAAGTCTTGATCTATCTAGGTCTTAACCATCCAGCAGAAAAATATAAAAATGAAGCATACATCATAAGCCAATAATATTAAGCTGAGCTGTAAATGGATATGGTCGACAATTTCTTTGAATAACTCACTACGGTTGTAGAATGCTGGGTTGTGTTGGATTGTGTTGTCGAGTTCAAGCACCTAAGTTAGTTGAATGTCAAAGCAGTGCCCACTTTTAACAGGTGTAGACAAAGGAAGGGTTGTAGAAAGAAAAAATCATGATGTGTCTGTATAGACAGTACAGTTGGGATAGATAACGCTGTGCTTCTACATAATTCTATGAGAGGCAATATCTGCACTAATGGTGGTTGGACAGGATATTATGTCGGCTTCTAGTACTATGGTCATCCACTAGGAAAATAATTATTGAATTTTTGATATAATTCAGGTATAAAAAATACAATAAGTAAGCAGCTACACTCAATTCACTGATAAGAGATATCTGCTAAAATAATATCTGTAAATATATCATGTATGCACCTTGTACAATACCAAAACGTTATGAAAACAGTTTGTAATGTATTAATTCATCGAATCTGTGTGGTTAAGATGTCTTGAAACTGCCTGATTGATGTTTGTATTTCAATAAAATAAAAATAAATAAATAAATAAATAAAAATGAAAGAAGAAACCACATATACAAAACAAACACATGTGAATTAAAAAATATGTGTTCACTTTATATTTTTATTTTTGTTGAGAACAAAATCTTTAAGAAATCATTGGAAACTATACAAAATTTGACAAAAAATTATATGATTTCAACATTGTTTTTATACTGCTTAATATTAACTTTAAATTAGCTGCTCACATTGCAAGACATAAACATACAAAATTGGTTAAAAAATTATAACACAAAGGAGAAAGAAAACAAATTAAGCATTAACTGCTTCTTTCAGTACAACAGCAAGAATCAATGCAACAGTTATGCAAGGTATTCCTGCCCACCTTTTATTCTTTCTTTTGTCCTTTCCCTCATCCCAGGTGTTTTTTGTTGTTGTTATTCCTTTTGAAAAGGTTCTTTCACTTGCATAGTATCTAGTTTACCTTTCATATTTTATTTATGCTTTCAGATACTTACACTAAGGAGATATTACCATGCTCACCCATGTGCATCTGATGTACACAATTCATGAGTCATCTCTACTTGGAGGCATTTACTTATAAAATACTTAAGTTTATCTTTTTTTGTAACTTAACAATACTCCATTGTACAAAAATTCCACTTGATTTTTATACAATCCACAGTTGATGGGCATTTGGATTGTTTCCAAGACTTAGCTATGGCAAATTGATCCTGCTATAGCGAATTTTCCTGGAGGAACTGAAAATGACATATCATAAGGATACATGTGTACCTGTGTTTATAGCAGCACAATTTGTGATAGCCAAATCTTGGAAACAACTGAGATGGCCGTCACGTGAGGAATGGTTGAAAAAGATGTGTTTTCATAGAATGGAGTATCACTCAGCTGTAAAGAATGATATACTTGAAGCCTTCATGTTTAAGTGGGTGACATTTGAAGATATACTTAAGTAAAATAAAAATGAACCACATGTGCAAATACCGCACAGTCTCAAAAGAAGAATTACAAATAGAAAGATATAACACACTTAAAAGAAAAGCGAGGACAGTCATGGCATCTCCCAGTGGGAAGGGAGAGCTGGAGCCTGACGATCCTGGCTGTGGGCCCCGGCCACTGGCCTGGAATCTGGTGGACTCCGTGGATGATGTGGAGGGGCTGTACGTGGCGGTTGAGCAGTATCCACTGTGCAACACCACTCGCCGGCGGCTGACCTGCGCCAAATGTGTCCAAAGCGGTGATTTCATCTGCTTCGATGACTGCGACCTCGAGAGGTTTGTTGACAAGAAGGTAAGGTTAAACCAGCTTAAGAGTAAGCAAGAAGAATTTCAAAACGAAGTATTAAGAGCTATTGAAGGAAAATGGATAACAGATCAATTGAGATGGAAAATAATGTCCTGCAAGATGAGGATTGAACAACTGAAATAAAGAATATGTAAAGGAAATGAAGAAAAATTCAGAAGGCCTTCTCAAAACCAGGGAAAAGAACCAGAAACTTCACAGTCGAACACAACAGCATCAAGAGAAAAAGGATAAGACTCAAAGACACAATCGCAAACTTGGTGACCTGGTAGAAAAGAAAACTCTTGATTTACGAAGTCATTATGAGCTCCTTGCAGACCTCTAGCGATCCACATACTAGAGCTCACCTCTGTCATATTCCCAATCGAGGAATTAAAGACTGTTGTAAGAGACTCTGCAGATGGGTCTGCAGAGAACGACAGTGCTATGACCTCCAGCACTGTGAGCAAGCTTTCTGAAGCCCAGAGAATGACCTACCTTTCAGGACGGTGGGTCTGGGATGACCATAACGGCGACATCAGTATTAGCATCACGGGGCCCTGGATAAGCCTGACAAACAATGGGGACTACTCTGCCTACGATAGCTGGGTGGAAGAGAAGAAAACAACACAGGGGCCTGACATGGAACATAATAATCCTGCCTATACGATCAGTGCTGAGCTGTGCTAAGGCACTCAGCTGGTCATCATTTTGTTTCACATACTCGATGTCAATCTTCCCAAAAAGCTATGCAACAGTGAATTTTGTGGAGAAAATCTCAGCAAACAGAAGTTTACTCGAGCAGTAAAGAAACTGAATACAAATATCCTATAGCTTTGTTTCTCTCAGCATGTAAATTTGGATCAGTACAACCACTGCACACCCTCAGGAATCTCATGTACCTGGTCAGCTCAAGCTCAGAGCACCTGGGCAGGTCTGGACCTTTTGAACTGCGAGCAGACCTTGAGGAGTCCATGGAATTTGTAGACCCTGGAGTTTCTTGAGAATCAGATGAGAGTGGAGATGAGTGCATGAGTGATGAAGAAACTGACTTGGGCACAGACTGGGAGAACCTACCAAGTGCCCAGTTTTGTGACATCCCCTCCCAGCCGGTGGAAATCTCCCAGAGCCAGAGCACCCAAGTGTCACCTCCCATCACGAGCAGCAGTGCGGGGGGATGATCTCCTCTGCCACAACCTCCGTGACCTCCTAGTTCAAAGCTTACACTGGACACCATTAATGGACACAGGCCATTACTGTCTCTGTGATTCTGAGAGCTCTCCCCAGTAAACCTTGTCTGTTTAGTTAAGATAGTGCTCAGAATGAGGATTATTGTTTCGAGCAAGGGGACAAGAGGTTTATGTGTCAGGTGGCTATGATTTTGATCTACTTGATTATTATAATAGAGCAGAGGGTATGAAGAGGCTTCTGCCCACACTAGAGCTGGCAGAAGGGGCTGCGTGAGACCTGGGATGTGAGGGAGATAACCCTGGGCTCTGATGTGGCCCAAGCCCCGCAGACCCTGGTCAGTGTCATTTTAGTGATACTGAAGCCTGAAACTAAGTTATAGAGGTTTCATGAATCACTAGGAAGAGATTCTTGGTAACCTGGAAGACAATAACTTTTTCTACCATCTGGTTTTTGTGTTGTTTTTTTTTTTGTTTTTTTTTTTTTTGGTTTTTTTGTTTTGTTTTGTTTTATTTTGTTTTGTTTTTTGTAGAAAACCAGCAGACAGTTTGAAAATTTTCATTTCTTTGGTTTTCAGAATAAGGAATTGAACTGTGTTCGGGAGGGGCTAGTTTTCTGATGGGAAAGAATAATTTAAAATTCATTTCATTTGTGCTGATCTCACCTTCCTGGGTTTCTCCCCAATGCCCACAAACACCAAAGAAGCTAAGGACTATATATCTTTAGGACACATACCCATGAATGAAAGAAATCCTAAGTGCAGTAAAGACCCAGAGATGTTTATTTTTTTGTTTTCTGCAGGAAACTAAACTCATTCTTACCTATTTTATTGAATTCCTACCATTCACTCTATGTCTATCTTGAATGAAATTTATTTTTTATGAGTGAAAGCAAGTCATAGAAGCCAGGCATGTTGACATAAGCCTTTGATACTTACACTCAGGAGGCTGAGGCAGCAGGATTGCTGTGAGTTCAAGGCCAGCCTGGGCTATGTAGTAAGTTTTCCAGAACTGCATAGTGAGACCCCATCTCCAAAAAACAAAAGGCATGTAGATCATTCTTTGAGTAATCTAATTGCTGTCTGACACAGGTGCTACCTAAGTAGGCAACTTCTGCTCTTTTGAAATGTCCCATTTCCTGAGGGATATCATAGGTGGAGGTGTTCTCTGGAAGGTGGTCCTGCTTGTCTGATTCCTGAGGCCCTTTTGCTCTGCAGCAGACCTTGGTCAGAAGGCTTAGCACACCTTACTAGCTGATGCTGCTATGTCCTGGGGAAGGCTTACAAGTAAAGAACTTCCCCTACCAGGAAAGCAGTTTCAGCTACCATGGCTTGCCATTTTCCTAATGACAGTCTTAAAATTATATTAAGAGGCATTATGTACAAATATGTAGTTTTTTTAATTTTAATAACTGCAAAAATCCTATGTAACAATTACAAAAGAAATCCTATGAAAAGTTCTTAACAGGCATTAGCATATCTTAGTGTGATTAGCATGTAGTACTTCAGATAAATTATTCAGAGGTTTGCCATGCACTAGCTTCTTTTCTCCTTGTAATTATTACAGTTAGTAGTTTGCCTCCAAACTTGAGGTGCTATGGAATAGCCTTTTCTATTGGTTTATTTTGTGTTTGGTCAAATTTTGAGTAGATTTGAGAGGAAGGAGTTCATTCCTGTAGAGTGTTCCAGGTTCTTTGGCTCTGAATTTTCTAAGGGAGGAGACAGGCTATCTGGAGGACTTTACAGCCTGTTTTTTCAAAGTACACAGCCTAGTGATAGTTGCGCTTGTAACCCATAAAGCAGAAATGGTGAAATGAACAAATACCAAATAAACTTAAGGGCCAGCCAGATGGCTCAGCTGAGTAAAGCGCCTGCTTAGACAGGCACACTGGATGCAATTCCCAGCGTCCCATGCTGACCCTGCCCCCTGAGATGGGATTAAGACTAGGTGTCACGGTGACATGTGCCTGTAATCCCAGAACCTGGGAGGCTGAAAACAGGAGAATCACTATGAGTCTGATGTATATAGTGAGACCCTGTAGATCCTGTACTAAGCACATTAAAAAAAAAGGATGCAAACCAAATGAACTTAGAAACCATGAATGTGAAGTATAGCTAAAGAGCAGAGATCACCAACTCATGGCTAAAATAATTCAACAAAATAAGGGTGTTATTTTGTTTTATTCTTAGTATTTCTATACTATCATGAAAGCTATTTCTTACTTCAATTTTTTGAAACATTTAATTTTTAATTAATTAATATTTAATTTTCTTTTTTTTAATATTTAATTTTCTGAATATTGCTCAATTTTAATTTTTGTTTTAGGAGTTATATTATATCTTTGAATTACAATTTATCTAAAAGACATCACATGATATCTTTTCCTAGTATTAGAAACTTTAAAAAGTATATTGCTAATTGTACTGTTTGTACACACACATCATGATTCTTCTTTTGTATCCCTCTTTTTTTTTTTTTTTGTCTAGACCTGTCAAAGATGAGCACTCCATTGTCATTAAACCAATTTAGGTGCCTGAACTTGGTGACACAATCCAACACAGTGCAGCATTCACAATAATAGTGAGTTATCTGAAGAAGTTGTTCACTATAGCCATTTGCAGCTCAACTTATTATTATAGCCCCACGTTATATACTTCCGTTTTATACTTTGCTGCTGAATTGTTAAGACTGAGATAGATCAAGACCTATACACGAAAAGATGTAGCTTTTGTTTCTGATGAGGTCAGTGAAGTCCCATCAGGGTTTATCTTGTAATCCTGTACCTTACTCTGTAGATCCTTTGTCTATGTCATCCATGTGGATAAGTCATGGCCAATCCTTCACCAGTTTGCTCTCTATGAGAGCCTGAGAGAAAGTTTTCTCTCCATATGACTCTCCCCAGGTGTACTATACATCATCAATCTCTTTCCTCTGTGGCTCTATAATCTCCTTGATCAGAAAATTTGGGGCACAACTGAGTTTCATGATGTTACAGTACAGGTTCTCCTATGTCCTGAATCCTCGCTGACCTTGAAAGGCTAGGGCCAAAATGTTGGCTGGCCTTGAGGCTCTTCTATTTCTCCAATTTTGATTGATAAGAGACATCTGCCATAATAATGTCTGTAAGTATAATATCATGTATGTATGTTGTACGATACCAAAGCATTATGAAAAGTTTTCAATATATTAATTTATCGAATCTGTCCTGTAAATTTGTCTTGTAACTGTCTCATTGGTATTTGGACTTCAATAAAATAAATAAATAAATAAATAAATAAATAAATAAATAAATAAATAAGTATATTGCTATTTTCCATTGACTTTATATTACTTCTTCCCTGTCCTTTATACACACACACACACACACACACACACACACATATGAAAAAAATATGTGTATAACCCAACATTGCTACTGTTTCATAGAAATCTTCAATGACCTTTTAAATAAGGGTTCATCTAATATATTTTATGTAGTCCTGCATAGCTATCACTTTGAGAGCTCTTTATTGGCTGTTTCCAAGATTTGGCTATCACAAATTGTGCTGCTATAAACATAGGTACACATATATCCCTATTATATACTGCAACTTCTCATGCCTTATGAATTATGCTCTTTGTTATTTCCCATATGATACATCTGGTGGTATTGAAATATTTCAAGTTTGTATAACTAGGAAATATTTTACTTTCAGTTTTCAAAGGTATATTTGCTAAGTATAAAATTCAAAGAGGATAGATTTTTTTTTTCTTTCAGTCCTTTAATTAGTCTAGTTTCTTACACACTTGGTCCTTATTTTCTTCTTCTTCTTTCTAATGTGGAATAAGATGATATTTAATTTTCTTTTTCCATAGATAACATTTTATGTATATGCTTTAACCATTTTTTTCTTTATAATAAGTTTTGAACAATTTCATTTCTGTGTATCTTGGTATGATTTTATTTAAATTTCATGTGTAAAAGGTTCAGTTTTCTGGGAAATGTGGTATAAGTTTAACTAAATTCAGAAATTTTAAATCTTTAAATATTTATTGCCTACTCCTTTTTAATTATATGAATATATAAAAAAGAAAGGAACAGTTAATGCTTACAATTTTTGTTTTTGCTCCAATTATTTTCCTCTCTTGAATTTCTTATAACTTCTCAGTTATTGGTTTTTTAAAACAAAACTTATATGTTTATATCTGTTAAGCTGAAAAACTAATTTGCACATAGCATCATGTATTACAGCAACCATTGTTGGATTACTTTGTTTAGTGAAATCTTGTACCTTGAATAATGCTGTTTTCTTCTATCACTGTTTTGTATTCTTTAAAAATAATAATAATAAGTACAAAAGAAATAAACAAAATAGGATACCTCTACTTTCTCTTAATTCAATGAAAAGAAAGATTTGTTCTAATAGTGTTTGTGGACAGGATAGCATGACTGCATCTTGGGCTATGAATAATCACTGTGAAGACAACAATATACAATGCATTAAGTATTTAAACTGTCCTAGTATTTGGTTTTGAAATTGTCTCATTTCTATTTGTTTCTGAATAAAATTATTTAAAAAATATTTGCAATATATTACCCACATGCCAATACTGCATAAAGAATGTAATCATGTAATGCAAAAATGTACTTCTAAAAATCAAACCTGAAGAAAAAGAATCCTAAAGTATAATTTAAAGACCTAAAGGAAAGACAGACAGTAGGGAAAAGAAATCTCTATCTTAAATAAATGGACATTGAATCATGAGATGAAGTGAAGGGAGGGAAATAGGACATAAAGACTTGAAACGTGTTATGTATATGTATCTACTCCCACAATTAATGCAATCAACATGTCCTGCTTTTTTTTCACATTTTGACTCTAAATTTTGTTCCTGATCTCACTAATAAATCCATATAAGAGTGGCACTGTTAATATCACAGTACTATTTTTTTATTTTTATTTATTTTTTATTTTATTGAAGTACAAATATCAATCACAGTTTTAAGACACCTTAACAAGACAGATTTAATAAATTAATACATTGCAAACTTTTCATACTGTTTTGGTATGGTGCATACATGATATTATACTTACAGACATTATTAGAGCAGATGTCTCTTATCAGTAAATTAAGAGTGTAGCTATTTACATATCTTATTTTTTGTATCTGACTTATATCAAAATTTCAATGATTATTTTCCTAGTGGATGACCATAGTACTAGAAGCCAACATAATATCCTGTCCAACCACCATTAGTGCAGATCTTGCCTCTCATAGAATTATGTAGAAACACAGCGTTATCTATCCCAACTGTACTGTCTATACACACATATCATGATTTTTTCTTTCTATATCCCTTCCTTTGTCAACACCTATCAAAGGTGGTCACTCCATTGTCATTCAACCACCTTAGGTGCTTGAACTCAACACCACAATCCAACACAGTCCAGCATTCCACAACAACACTGAGTTATTCAAAGAAGTTGTTGACCATAGCCATTTACAGGTCAGCTTAATATTATGCCCCCGTGATGTATACTTCATTTTTATACTTTTCTACTGGATGGTTAAGACCTAGATAGAGCAAGACTTATATACCAACACATGTACTTTATATTTATTATGTGGTCAGTGAAGTCCTCTCAGGGTTTATCTTGTAGTCCTGTACATTATTCTGTAGATCCTTTGTCTGTGTCATCCATGTAGATGAGTCACGGCCAATGCTTGACCAGTTTGCCTGGGGATAGTCACATGGAGAGAAAACTTTCTCTCAGGCTCTCATAGAATATCACAGTACTTAAATAGCACCTTGAACGTTGTGCTGCCTTTATTTTTTTTCCATTTATTTTTATTTTATTAAAATACAAATGTCAATCGGACAGTTTCAAGACACCTTAACCATACAGAGTCGATGAATTAATACATTGCAAACTGTTTTCATAACGTTTTGGTACTGTACAAGGTGCATACATGAAATTATATTTACAGGTTTTTTTATAGCTGAATTATATCAAAGATTCAATAATTAT
>PVKA01032288.1:0-25453 GCA_004027165.1 Ctenomys sociabilis
AGAGAGAGAGAGAGACAGAGACAGAGACAGAGACAGACAGAGAGAGAGAGAGAGACAGACAGAGAGAGACAGAGACAGAGACAGAGACAGAGAGAGACAGACAGAGAGAGACAGAGACAGAGACAGACAGAGACAGAGACAGAGACAGAGACAGAGAGACAGAGACAGAGACAGAGACAGAGACAACAGAGAGACAGAGAGACAGAGAGAGAAACAAAGAAATCAACCAATAACAAATGCCAGCAGGGCTATGGGGAAAAAGGACCCCTTCCACTGTTTGTGGTAGTGTAGACTGGTCAATTGTGGAAATTCCTCAAAAACTAGGATTAGAGGTCCCATTCCACCCAGCTATTCCCCTTCCTCCTGGCAGGAGAACATGTGGTAGTCCCAGCAAGGCCACCAAATGTCTCCACTGTCCTCACTGCAGCCTCCCCCAACCCCATGGCCTTGCTCTTGCCCCTGGCCTGTGTACATGCAGGGCCTTCCACTCTGAGCCTCACTCATCTTACACCCCTTTACCCATCAGGCCACGTCTCCTCTTCTATATACTTGGTGGCCCTTCTTCTAAAAGTACCGTAACCCAGCACCTCCAACCTCTCTCTCCTCGGGGTCCCCTGAGCTAAGGGCTGAAAGGGCAGAACCCCCACTGCTTACTGGGTCAGCTGTGGGGCTGTCTCCAGGAACAAAACAGGCCCTGGGTGGTCTGTCCAACCACCCAGGATGCCCTTCTCTGCTGGGCCTATGAATATTTTTCCAAAAGAATTAAAAACATCATACCACAGCGATATATATGTTCCCATATTTATAGCTACACAATTTGTAACAGTTAAATCTTGGAAACAACTCAAATACCTATCAACCAAGGAATGGATAAAAAAAATATGGTATTTTTACACAACGAAGTATTACTCAGGTATAAAGAAGGACAAACTGGAAGCTTTTATAGGTAAATGGATGCTAGTAGAGACCATACTCCTCAGTGAAATAAATCAGACTCACATGTGCAAACATTGGATTGTCTCCTAGAAACTGGAAGAGTAAATAAAATATAAAAAAATTATAAGAAATGTTGTGAAAGTAACTGCTCAAAAGGAAATAACAACTGGGATGGGGAAAGGGGAAAAGAAGGGAAAGCAAAGAAAAAATACACATATATGCCAGATAGCGAAAATTGGTTCATTGAAAAGAATGGTTTGTGCTTATATTGTTTGATCAATTTTGCATGCCTGTATTTTGCAATCTGACAAACTACTTTGAAGATAACAGTACTCAATATGTTAACCATTGTTAATTTGCTATTATCTTGTTTTGAAATTCTGTATCACTTTCATTGTTTTTTCTGTTTAAAATAATAAAAAAGAAAAGAAAAGAAATTGAGCATATCCCTGCAGATTAACATCTAGATATCCCATTCATTTCCAGCTTTATATATCTACTATGCTGTTTTGTTTGCCTAATTAATAACAGGCCTTTATAAATTTTTATCTTGATATTAAACAGTATAGTCCATTTTTCGTTTAGAAAGTTGTTATGAATTGTTCTAGGTCCTTTTCATTTTCATTTCAGTGTCTACCAGACATATGGTTAAGGATAGAATTGCAATAAACATATAGATTGAGTGGAATTGCCATCTTAGAAATAATGACTCTTCCAATCAATAAAATACCTCATCATTTGTCTTTATTTTCAGTTTTGGTATTTTTTTTATATGCAAGTCTTGAAAATATTTTTGTTAAATGTGTCTTAAGTATTCCATTTTTATACTATTCTGAAAAGCATTGCTTTATCATTTTGTTTTCCAGTTGTTCACTGTGATTGTAGAAGCACAGTTATATCTTGGGGTGAATCTGCACCCAGTAACCCTGACAAGCTGGCCTTTGCCAGCATCTTCTGTCTTACCCTTTTCTTCTTTGTCGCCTCCTTTGCCTGGGGCACACAAGATGGGTTTATGCCCTAGAATTCGTTCAGAACCCCTCCGGTGGGGGCCAGCAGAGAGATAGCAGACTAAGCAACTGCTTAGACCAGCACAGGGTTGGTTCAATACCTGGCATCACGGTTATGCTGAGCTGGCCCCCGAGACCAGGCATGATGGCGCACACCTGTAACCCCCGCACCAGGGAGGCTGGAAACAGGAGGACCACTACACATCCAGGCTGCATAGTGGGACCTTGCGCCAAATGCATGACAAGTAAAAGAGTGTATGCAGAACCCTTCTGGTAGCTCTTTTGTAGATTGCTGGGAACACACTAATGCCTTTCAGGAATATGATCTAACCTGTATATCTTTAATTTCATTTTTTGCCTTATTAGTTAAGTGTAAGACTGAGTAAAAGTGCTAAGAATGGATATGCTCACCTCAGTTCTGTTCTTGGGGGAGAGCGCTTAGTTTTCACCATAAAGTATGTATAGATGTATTTTATTGGATTAATGCATTACTTTTCTGTCACTAGGTCCCTGATGACATTTGTCTTAAGGAAGAGCTCAATTTTATCAAGTCATTTTTGATCATATGATTTTTTTACTTTGTCTCTTAATATTTATTGATTTGAGAATGTGAGACCAATTTCGCCTTCCTGAGAGTAATTTTACTGACACATGACATATTGACTTTTTACATACTGTTCAGTTTTGTGTGGTGGTATTTCACCAAACTGTAGAATTTTTTCTATTTATGTGACTCTCTGAATTTTAATATTAAGTAATAAAGATTGATAAAATTTAATATTCAGAACTCAGTACTGCCAGGCTTGGGATGGAGACAAAAGCTGACAGTACTGGGCTTCCCTGGGGCTGTGTTTATACTTAAGCCTGAGCACAGCAGGCCAAGGGAAGCACCTCTCCAGCCCCTTCCCCCACCCCCCAGGGCCACCCAGGGACACAGATGCCAGCCTACAGAGCCCAGCCCCTCTCAGGATGTGCTCCAGGCGTCAGACTCAGGGAGTGTGTGACCGCGGCTGGTGTCTATTTGTCGGGGCTGGGCTGGGTCTGGGGAACCTGGTCACCCTCTACAGTCCAGCCCACCACGGTAGAAGCATCTTGGTCCACCGTCTCACAAGTGCCTGCCTGTGCTCTGTCAGCTGTATGTCATAGGACCTGGTAGGAGGACATATGGTAACAGCAGTAGGTCCACCAGATGTGCCCACTGCCCTCACTGCAGCCTCCCCCAAACCCGTAGCCTCACTCTTGCCCCTGACCGTGTACATGCAGCCTTATACTCTGAGTCCCACTCCTCTCACACCTCTTTACCCACCAGCCCATGTCTCCTCTTCTGTGTGCTTGGTGGCCCTCTGCAGTCCAGCCCACTATGGTAGGAGCAGCTTGGTCCACTCTCACTAGTGCTTGCCTTCTTTTTTAGAAGAAGGTATTTTTAGGTACCCTCGCCCAGCGCCTCCAACCTCTCTCTCCTCGGGGTCTCCTGACCTAAGGACTGAAAGGGCAGTGCCCCACTGCTTACTGGGTCGTGATTGGCCTGTCTGATCACCCCAAGATGCTTTTCTCTGCTGGAGCTATGGGAGTTGGAACAGAAGACAAAGGAAAGCCCGGAATGTCAGGACTGGGCAGGCAGTGATTGGGAGCCCTGGGAGTCTCTGGAAGAAGAGATGAGGCTTCAAAGCTGGATTTGGGGAAGGCGAAAGGCGACCAAGGAGAGGGCCGGCAGGCCCAGGACTCAGGCACTGAAGGGAACCTGGTGCTCCGCAGAGGGTGGCAGTGTAGTGCAGCCAAAGGGCTGTCAGCAGCCTTTGGAAATGCTGCATAAAGCCAGGCATGGTGGCACGCAGCTATAATGGCAGCACTCAGGAGGCCACTGCAGGAAGATATCTGTGATTCCATACCAGCCTGAACTATATAGTAGTTCCAAAAAAAAAAAAAAAAAAAAAAAAAAAAAAAAAAAAAAAAAAAAAAAAAAAAAAAAAAAGAAAGAAAGAAAGGAAGGAAGGAAGGAAAGGAGAGAAAGAGTGTACCAGCTCCATCCCCGGGGTGTACTGAGATGGTGGCTGAGATTGGGTGTGGTGGCATACCTGTAATACCAGAGTTTGGGAGGCTGAAAACAGGAGGATCACTACAAGTCTGAACTGTGTAGTGGCACCCTATTGGCCCTGTACTAAATGCATTGAAAAGAAAAGAGAGTTGGGGGAGAAAAGGAAGGAAGGAGGGAGGACGGAAGATAGACTACATGTCCATTCAAGGAAGACACAGAGGTCTGATGGGAACACAGTCCCCACAACTAAATGGAACTGAATTTATGACATAAAAATACTAAACACAAAAGGGTAAAACTTCCCAGGTTGCTCACCTGCCTTGCCTGATGCTCCATGCTGCCTCCTCACAGAAGCTCTCAGCCCAGGCCCACAGGACACAGCCCAGACACGGATCCTACCTGAGCCCTAGGAGTCCCCAGTGTGGGGCTCATGGCCACTGACACTGGATGCCCCAGAGCTGAGCTCCAAGGCCTCCTGTGCTCCTCTATGTGAGCTATGAGGCAGGGCTAAGTGGCAGAAACAAGTAGCTCGGTGTTTACCCCTGGGGAAAGGTGAAGTCCTTAGCTGTCTCCAGCCAGGATAAGCTTCCAGTAAATGGTGTATGCACCCTCCTGTGAGTGAGTGCTGTGCTGCTGTGGTTATCTCTGTAATCCTTGTGGCACCAAGTAAACAAGACTGTCCCCAGGCCTTTGGGACTCCACACCCCAGTGGGGGGACAGAGACCTGATGGCCCAGAGAGACAAGACACATGGGTGTCATAACTGTACAAGGAAAGAATTCAAGCAAGAAGGAGACACAGCCTCCTTCCCAGGCCTGCCATGGGAATCTGCAGCTTCCATAGGATTTCCAAACATTGGAACGCACAGCAGCACATGGGATGAGTCACTCTCCTGGGCACGTGTGCCCCAGCCTCTGCACTCATGAATCAACCAAAGTGACAGAAGTACCAGGTAAAGTGTGTGGCACTGTATCTCTTCTGTGTGTGCAGGACAGAGCTGGCTCCCTGGGGTGCTGTGAGTCTGGGCCCATTCCGAGGAGGAGACCCTAGAAAGTCATCTCAAAGAAGCTCTTCGCTGCAGGGTAGATGGCGGTGGATGGTGCCTGGGCCCAGAGGGTGCAATTCCAGCGCTATGCCAGGGGCCTGGATCTCAGCCCTGTGCCAGAAGGCCAAGCCGTTTGCCCTATTTTGCAGAGGGGAAGTTAAGTGCCAAGCCCACTTGGTTGGACGGGGGGGGGGCTCTACCCTGACATCAGTACCAGGAGTGGGGAGCAGCCTCCCCTTTCACCTCTTCCTACCAGCTTCCTGGGCATAGCCATGGTCGGGTAAACACACTTTGTAGGGGGTGAGGAAAGATTCCGATTTTGCAATTACATTGGCTGGATGTTGGGGCCCAGGGCACGGCCGGGCCAGTGTGTGGACAATTAATGACTGGGATCCTGCTCTGAGGCCGGCAAGGGCCCAGCCCAGAGCTGGGTGTTTACACGCACGCTCGTCTGTTTGGGGCCTGCAAATCCGTGTCAGATGTTAATGGAACAGCATCATTTTTCTGCCGAGGTGGCATCCCTGGGTTGTTTGGATGAGTGGCTGGCCTGGCTTGGGCGGGGAGGTGGGCGGCCTGCAAGGGAGGCAGGGCCTTACTGAGACCATTTGTCAGGCTGTGGATGCCCCACCGGGCCAGGGCCCCAGGCCGCCTCTGTACCCCAGCCCCATTCTCCAGGCTCTGGTGACAAAAACTGGGAGCTGTTGGAAAATAAAAAGAATTCGTGCCTAAATTATGAAAAGGAAACTGAAAACTGGAAATGAATAAATATTTAATTGGGCATTGATTCAGCCAAACACCCAGGAGGGGTCAGACCTCTTGGGTTCCAGCCCAGCCCAGGTCTGCACCCTGGAAACCAGGGGTTCAGCATCTACTCAGCCTGTAGCATGGGCTCCTGCAGACACTCCTGGGACACACAGCCATGAGAAGCCAGCTCTCTCTTGCTGGGAAGGCCAAAGGGACAAAAGGAAGGGAGCAGGGGCAGCCTTCCTCTGTCCCAGGAGATGACGTCCTCACCAGCCAGTGGTAAGGCAAATGAAAGCGAAGGCCCAGAGAAGAGAAGCAACCTGCCCATCATTACACAGTGAATTGGATCAGTAGGGGAGGCCGGGGAGGAGAAGCCAGGGCTCAGAGAGGAGGAAGGAGGCCCGAGAGCTCTTCTATGTGAGCTTGCGATCATCGTGCTCACTCTGCAGATGGAGGAGCAATTGCCAAGCCACACCAGCCAGCAGGGTCTCAGCCTGCCCAGGGTCCAAGGACAAGGCTGCTCACTCTGGCCCCAGCGGCTCCCAATGCCCTCTCTCCACACCTGGTGGCCTCCCAGCACTTCCACAGCAAGCTCCTCCTGTCTCCAGGCTTTTGTGCAGGTTGTTCACATTACCAAATGCTCTTCCCTGACAGCCTACGGGGTCTGCCCTGTGGCCATCCTGCTCGGAGGCTTTCCAGGGCAGACTGGCTGAGATGCACCCGGCCAGGGACCAGCCCTGATCTCTTCCAACCCTGCTTTAGGGAGCATAGGAGGATGTCGGATAACCATGTGAAAGTAGGTTATGTACCAGGCACTCAGGAAATGTGACCACACTGCTTGGGGACCCAGAACACCCTGTCCCCAGCCTTCTCATGGCCAGAACTGTCACTAAGAGACTTCTCTCAGGAGGCCTGGGACACAGCTTGGCTCTTCACATAGGGAGCCTCTTCTTCCTAATTGTAGGCACGGAGTCCTCTCCACTCTGCCTCCCACACTTGTACAGCCTCTCCACAGCACAGAGAGGGTGCAAGACCTCCGGCTCCTGCCTGTCCATTCAGGCCCTGCCTCTGTGAGGCCATCTCAAAGCTGTCTGCTTCCTCATGGTGTTAAGAGAGCAGGCCCAGGCCCAGGCCCAGGACAGGCAGGGCCAGGCAGGGGGCGCGGGGTGTTGCAAGGTGGTAGGTGACTGACGAGCACTTCAAAGAGGCTCTGCATGCAGTCCTCCGTGGGTACAGCCCTCACTGCAGCCATCTTAAGAGGTAGTGCACTTGTCCCAACCTCAGGACCTTTGCACTTGCACTGCTATGCTTCCAGCAGGCCTGGGGAGCTGCCTTCCTGGCCACTATCTGCAGGAAGGTCTTTATCAACCACTGAGACTCCTGGGTTGGATTCATCTGTGCTTAAATCCAGCTCTGTGAGACTCACTGCCTCTATTTCCCCCTAGGTAAAACAGAACCTCATAGGAGCTCCCTCAGAGGGACACAAGTGAACACAAAGAACCATGCTTCAAAGGGTTGGTGACTAAGCTGATCTACTTTGTGCCCAGCACTCAGCAAGCCAGGCTTATGATTGTATTTCCTGGCTTACTGTCCCCCTGCATTCATAAGCCCCCTGCAGGATAGGCCCAGGCTCTAAATAGCCTCCAGCCAGCTTGGGCCCCATTCCTATCCCTGCCCTGCCCCCTGGCGTTTATCCTGGGTATTGCCTGACAGCCTCCTGGTTGGACCCTTTCAAGCTAATCCACACTCAGGGACTGGCTCTAGGGCCTGCAGGAGCCAGAGGAGCTGGGCACCCTGTGCAACTAGGCTGAGCTCCCCAAGAGGTATGGTGAGGAGGGCACATGGTGAGGGCATGGGGGAGGCCCGTGTATAAGGCCCACCCACCACTCTCCTATGAGGTGCGGGGGGACCCAGGCCCCACTGCACCCCCCTGCCTGCAGTGGCACCTGGGCCCTCTTTCTGAGCAGTCTTGGACGTGGAGCCACCTCAGAAGGCACCTTCATGGCTCACTGGACACCCTCTCCCCATGACTAGCCTGTGCACAGCTGCCCTATAGCAGTGGGAGCTGACGGAAAGTGACATCTGCTCCACCTCAGGAGCCTCCTCAGCAAGATGGGGGATGACTACGCACCCTCCCAAGGCTGTTGCCTTGGTGACGGCAGACAGTGTCTTGACAGGACTCTCTTCCCTCTACCATAGCTGGTATTCAGAAATGCCAAGGGCAGCAAGGTGGAGTTAGAGACCCATGTGAAGGCAGCTTGTTGACATTTTTCCTACCTGCTGCCAGAGCTGAGGTCAGCAGTGCCAACAAACAGCATGAGACCTCAGTTCAGCACCAAAGCCTGAGCAGCTGGCAGCTCTGCAGGGTAGCACAGTGCCAAGCAGGAACTCCAGGCCCACCCCCTGCACCCTGGGACCCAGCCAGCAGGGTGGCCAGGACCAGTAGCACACAAAGAACTTGTCAGAAGGACCCAGAAACCTGAAACACTGGGTCCCACCCATAGATGACTTCCCTGGTCGCCTTGGTGTTGTGTGTGTGGACAGTCAGGCCTGGCAGACAGGCCTAGAGAGGGCAGAGGGCCTCAGGTCTCTGAGTTATGGTGCTGTGAGTGTGCCCTGCTGAAGCCACAGTACTTGGTTTGGGTCTTCTGGCTGTAAGGGACTTTCATCATGGCCCCAGCTGGCCTGGACCTCAGATGCCTATTGAGGGTGGAGAAGAGGCTCCTGAGGACCAGAATGGGGGCACCTCTCCTACAGGGTCTCCCAGGCTGTCTGACAGAGGGAGGCATAGAGTATCGCCCTGTGCTGTGGCCCTCATGCTCCCACCCTCGCTGGTAGGGGCCTGTTGGCACCAATTGCAAAGTCAGGGTGCAGGGGGCTCAGGAAGTACCTGGTCAGAGCTCCAGACACTGAAGAGGCCCTCTTCCCAGGCTCATCACCTACCCAAGCCACCAACATAGATTGGTGCGGTGGAGGTGGAAGACGGAGCCAGGCCAGATGCTGCCTGGCCTTTAGGAGCTGTCCAGCACCCGTGACAGTCCTCCACCTGGCCAGCCCAAGGGATCCCCAGGGCTGGGCCTAGAGGGATTTCAGAAAAGCCCACAGCTGGGCACTGCCCCTGGGTGGCTGTGGTGACCCTTAGAGGGGAGCCCAGGGTAGTCTCTGGTGGGGTTTTTTTTTTTTTTTTTTTTTTTTGATGTCCCTGGGGACTGGGCTATGCCTGTCATGCAGAGGCTGAGCTGCAGTGTGGGCCCAGGGCACCACCTGGTGGCAGCCTAGTCTTTAGCCCTCACCCTGTAGTTTCAGGCCAGGAAGGCACCCTTCTGGGCTCAGAGGGACTTGAATTGTGTCATATGATGTACTATTTTCTTTTCATTTGTTCTCTTTCTCCTTCTTCTTCTTCTTATGTATTTGGTACAGGGTCTCTATGCAGCTTGGACTCACAGTGGTCCTCCTGTTTTCAGCCTCCCCAGCACTGGGATTACAGGTATGCACCACCATGCCTGATCTTGGTGGCTAGCCCAGGGCACCCAAGGACAGGGATCGAACCCCAGTCCCCACACGTGCCTTAATAGGCACTTAGTTCTCTAACTAGCCAGCCCTGGAGTATTAGTTTTCTACATTGCCCGGCAAGTAGCAGATAGTGAACTATACCCCCCAGTCAACTCGGGCTGTGGTCAGGTATTCTGTGCAGAATCTGTGCCAGGGGAGCTTAGTGTGCCGGCAGGGGCACCTAGCCCTGGCTCAGCTGCTGTGCACCTGAGGAAGCTTTGGCCGAACTCTGTAAGCCCCAGCTCCTTTTCTAGAATTTTCCCCTTGCATTACTCCCACCACCTGTGAGACCCCTTATGCGTGTGATAAAGGGCCGGGGCCACACAGGGACTCTGCCCAGCAGGTGTGGCTGGGGTGGCGGGGCCTCTTTCTCACCAGCCCTGCAAGTCCCGGATACCACCCTGAGCTGAGCCACGCCAGGCACGCACTGCTTAAGCAGCCTGATGACTCTCAAGGATGCTGTTCTACTGGAGATGTGTCATCCCCTGGACATAACGAGGGCCACCCCAGGCACCCGATGGTCGCCTAGCCCCTGCGACGGGAACCCTCCTGTACACTTCACCAAATGGGGCTGTTTCTGTAGGGTCATGATAATGATGCCACAGACACAAATGCTACCCCTCCTGGGTGCCCTGCCCACATGCAGAGGACCCTGTGCATACTGACAGAGCCCGGGTTCCCAAGGTAGCTGCCTGTGGGGGCCTGGGGATCCCCTGTGCCCACCCCTGTTGGCCAGCACAGGGTGGTGCAGCTTTTGAGGTAGTCTGGGGCTTTCCCAGGCAATGCTGGTGGCTGCAATTCAGCGGGGAAGCCTGGCCATCTCTGATGTCCAGACCACTCCCCACCCTCACAGTGAGGTTAGCACATGAGGCAGAAATGACACAGACATGGTTCTGTACAAAACCTGAAATATTTTTTACTTTTTTAAAACTTTGGTCTAAGTTGCCTCAGACCTCATGGACTCAATACAAGAGTAATATGAACTGGGAAATAAAACACTTTAATAGCCACGATAAACTTTGTTAGAAATGTACATGTTGCCAAAATAATAATAAAATTAAAAAGAGAAGAGAGAGGGAGAGATAGGGAGAGAACAGCTTGCTGCCCGGATTAGATTATATAAATGCTCGACAAGGACAGGCCAAGGGGACTTTAAAAACACCAGTTCCGAATAAGCCTGGGCCCTGGGAGACGCCCCTGCTGCCGGCCTCAGGCCCAGGGACGTGTCCCTCCCGACAGCGCGGGAGTGGATAAGGCCTCCACCCAGCTGCCTCTTGCATGTACAGAACATCCAGGTAATGGGTATATAAACAAAGCTCATAAGAAATGTACAAATATAAAAAGCTACAAACATTAATAAATTACGGCATCACAAAACACAGAAACACTTCACAAGGTGCTAGTAAAATAACTGTATCCCCGACCCCCTCGTCATACAAGAAGGAAAACAAAGAGCTGGTATGAAAGTTGAAGATTCGTCTTCAAAATGTGTCTGAAATAGATCTTTTATGTCCTATTTGCTTCTGTGAAGACAGAGTATAAGGCTGCGAGGACACCACTTGTTTTTCAGGCAATACCTTAGTTCCTAAAAGGAAAATAAGAGTAAGAATAGTAACAAAAAGAAAGAAGGAAAAGGAAGAAGCATTGGAACCCAACTGTCCATCAGAGTCAGCAAAAAACTTGTATAAAGGTTAATGAAGGACTCTATAGAAAGAAATTCCTAAAGATACTTTTGCTCTTATAAAAAAGAAGTCATTTAAAAAGCTATTTACACGCTACATTCTATGAAAAATATGCTTCAGGAAGTACATCTAAAATTAAAATACAGGATTGCCTGAGAAACAAATCCAGCCCCTCCGTGTCGGTGGGCAGACGCACCGTCCTGGTGGGGCCCATGCCTCAGTGGCGACCGCTAACACGGGGAGCAGAGAGGGGCCTATCCGTGCCTCGAACTGCCGGCCACCTGCCCAGTGCTCCCGGGCCTGAGAGCCCAGGCTGAGAAGTGCTTCCGCGAGTGCAGCCGGCAGGGCCAGCTGGGCCTGCCACGTGGCTTAGCCTGGGCCCCTGGGCCCCCTGACGCGGCCGAGCCCTCACTCTCCCTGGGGACCTCGCAATGGCTTCTGTACTCAGCAGCACAGCACCCAGCTGCTGGCCCCAGCTGCCCAACAGAAGCGACCTTGGGCATCGGGGTGTGGCACCACCACTCAGCCTGCTGCCTCCCACTGGAGATGGATGGCAGACCTCTCCTCGCCAGCCAAGTGCTCTTGGGAAGAGAATGAAAGGGTTCCCACAAGCATCCTGCTTCCTCTTCCTCATGCTGTGTTCTTTTCCTTTTTTTAAGCCTCTGGAGGCTACCAGCCTGTGGCCAGCTCAGACTCTCGGGCTAGTGAGCATTGGCTCACTCTACCTTCCTCGAAGGATTCGTGCTCCCAGCAGAGCTGCAGAAGCCCTGAAAGCACACCCACGCTCTGGGGCGGCCGGCCGGAGGCTGTCCTGAACCTGGAATGGTCCTCATCCTGGCAGGGCGGCTTTTCAGGAACTGGTCACTCTAAGCAACTGGAGAAAGGACGTCCATATTCAAAACGAGGGACCACCATGCTAGGCTTGCTCCGCCTGCTCAAGGGACAGACGCTCGTTTGGGGGGAGTAATGGCTGGGAGGAGGCAAGGCCCTCCCGGGGCTAGGCAGCTTGGCCACCCTCCTGGGGGGGCTGATGTTTTAGCAGGGCTCCGGGGGTCCTGAGCAGAGCAGAAGGATCCTGGCTTTCCAAACTTTAAAGGAGCAGTTTTCCATTCCGATGAATTTTCAAAATCTTCCCAAGCCTCTGCTTGGCGGTGGCCATGCCCTTTTTTGTACGTTTTCCTGGGGGGGGCGGGAGGGGACACAGAAAAGGAGGGTGAGTGTGAGGGCAGGGAGCAGCATGCTGGGGCAGGAGTTCCCACAGGCACGGGGGCAGCTTACGACGCACACAGGCCCGACAAAGCATCAAATGCGGAGGCTGCGGTGGCCATGGGCAGCCTGGTGAGTGGTGAGAGTTACTAGGATGGGAGGCCACCTTGGGCCTGGCCCCTGGGAACAGGCCGTCTCAAGCCACCGCTGCAGCTACAGCATGTCCCTTTCCCATGGCCAACTGGGTCCAGGCCAAGCTGCAGGCAGACGTAGACAGTGCGATACCATGGGACCTGGCCAGTGATGATACACTAACCCACAACCAGCCTGGCTCAACTCGAGGGCATCCAGTTCTGGCCCTGGTGGATGCTGGTTGTACCTTCACTCTGTGCACCCAGAGCTGAGGGCTTGCACCTCTGCCTTGGTAACCAGAGATCTGTTTCTGGCCCCAATCTGATCTTTTGACCTCAACAGTAGCGGTTGTGTAGGCTGGGCCCCAGCCCTGAGCAGGCTGGCTGCAAACACACACGCTCAGGCAGGAACTAACCCAGACCCCACCATCGCAGTCCCAGGGCCAGAACCTCCCCTCACGCCGTGCTGTCCTCTATCAAGGGACAGAGTCTGTGAGTATGGGGGTGCCCAAGGGTCCGGCAGGGAGCAGAAAGGGCAGGGGTACCTTTGGCGGCGGTGGTGTTGGGGGAGGACGTGGAGGGCCGCCTCTGTGTGAGAAAGACTCCAGGGGCCATGGGTTGGGCTGCACGGCCGGCCTGGGCCCCTGCAAGGGTGCCAGCTGCTGTGTACTCATGGTCGGCCAGGCTGCTGCTATGGGACTCAGGCAGGGCCTCGGGCGAGCTGCTCTCCTGCGAGGCCTGGCTGCTTGCTGTGCTGGTGGAGGCCGGGGTTGTGGAGGCTGGTGTAGTGGAGGCTGGAGTGGTGGAGACCAAGATGGTGCTGGCAGAGGTGGAGGTGGAGGTGGAGGTGGAGGTGGAGGTGGAGGTGGAGGCAGCTGAGGCAGATGGGGAGATGGTGGTAGGTGGAAGCTTCCTTTTGGTGCTCTTTTTCTTCCTGCTCTTCTGCTCCTCCTTTGAAGAAAGCAACAGGCCTATTACCCTCACAGCAGCTCACATGCCCTGAGGTCAGGGGGCAGCAGTACAGCCACACTCAGACCTACACCACAAGACCGGGGAGAACTGGGGCCCAGAGGCCTCTCCTGTGCAAGGAGGCGGTAGGACAGGGCCCGCAACACCTCCCAGCTGGAGACCGTGAGCCCTGATCACCATGCTCCCTCTCTTGGTGGGAGCAGCAAACCCACTGTGCTGGGCACCGAAGTCCTCAGGCCAGAGCCCGGGCTGCCTTGGGATGTGCGTGCTGGGTGCAGGGCACCAGTGCAGGCAGGTGCTGCAGGTGGCAATGGGATCTGGCAAGCCCCATCTATGCTCCTCAGAACAGCCCGTGAAGGGAGGGGCCCTACCTGAGGCTGCACAGGGCAGAGGAGTGGAGACCCCCTGGGTGACCCCCGCACTAGGACACAGCCGACCCCAACAGGAGATGCCTGTCTCACCGCAGGGTCCTGGCCATCAATCCCTGCCTCCCACCTCATACGGGGAATTGCCTCTAACACATGTGGTCTGAATATAGGGATGGAGGGACACAGACATCAGAGAGCCTGAGCCAAGTGGGATGGCGGGGCCCTGCCTCAGTGAGCCCCTCCTCACCTGCTGGGATAGCTTGGCCGCAGCAGCTGCCAGCCCAGTCTCAATGGAGGCCACTCTGGTCCCCTCCCGCACAGGCCTGTCCTGTCTCGGCACTGAAGGTCCAACCCTTGCTGTGGAAGAGAAGGGCCAGCCACTTAGCCCCTGTCCAACATAGGCTCCCTCCTGGTCCCCCCACCCAGCCCATCCATGAGCCCTGGGCCCCTAAATACCACCCTCGTGGTGTGGGAAGACACAAGTCACAATTTGGCCACCACGGGGTCAGTGCCACCCTGGAGCTCCCGTGCGAACTTCAGTTCCCAGCAGGCCCAGCCAGCTGGGATGTTGGGAAGGGTATACGGGAGTTGGGCAAAGCCCCATCCTGCCACCACCCTGACAGGTATCCCTCAGCCACCACAAGGCCACTCCCAGAGAGATCTGTTACAGAGGCTGCCCCAGGGCTGAGGGCTCCCCAGGGGGTCCTGAGCCAACACAGAAGAGCCTTCTCATGCTTCTGCAGGCAGGTGACCACTCCTGTTCCAACCCTAGCCAGACTGTCCAGCCCACAGGGCAGGACAGGGCTGAGTTCTGAGGCCGGGGCACAGACAAGGACACGTCCATCTATGTCACACCCTACGGCTCCACACGCTACCTGTGGGACTGTAAGGAGCGTCATCAGAGCCTTTCCTCTTCTTTGACCGGGATTTGAAGACGGGGTTGTCTTCATCAGACTCCAGGGAGGGGTAAACTGAGGAAAGAAAAAGGGCAGCAGGGCCCCTGAGCACCTGGGCACAACTGAGCGAGGGAGAAGAGTGGCTAGAAGACCTGTGGACCAGGGTCACTCTTAGGCCTGCCATTCCACAGATCTGCTTGCCCTGAGAACATCCTGTGCATAGGCACAGGCACCTCGGAATCTCCAATCAAGAGCCACCCGCACCACCAACAGTGTCTACCCGAGCCTCCCTGGTGCCACGGCCTCCTGTCCCTCCTGACTTCATCCCAACAGCTGCTCACAGAGCCTGAGAGTGGGGAGGGATCCAAGCCTACCAGGGCACTGGCTCTCAGGAGACGAACACCCTAGTGGACAGCCTCAGCTGCTACCAAGAAACATGAACAGCAAGAGAGCTTGTGGGCTCCAGTAGCCAGAACTACCCAGTACATCTCAGAGGAACTGATCCCACCCTCCAACCCCCAAGGTTTGGTGAGGAGCCTCTAGGATCCATGATTTTGGAAGTGGCAGCTGCAGGGGCCTGTGTTCCACACCCTGAACGAGCACAGAAAAGTAAAGTGAGTTGGCTTTGTTATTGGTGCACTTGTCAAACGGACAGACCCTGTGGCGAGGTTCAGTCCACTCTTTAGAGGTGGGGCAGTGTACAGCTCAGCAACTACCAGCCTGTGGCTGGGAGGGTACTGGGGAGGCTATATAGTCAGTAAGGCATGCCCAGCCCCAGAACAGTGGCCTGTGCCACAAGGACAGTTCCAGGTTGGAAAGAGCCCTTCCAGAGCCCATCCCAGGGGAGCCAGGGCCATGGCCCAGGCCAAACTCACTGCCTAACTGTAGGGGTGGCCACCCAATCCTCTGTCTCTCCATCTCACACATAGGCAAACAGTGGACATGGTAATCTCAAAGTCCTGTCACTGCAAAGTGGTCCAATCCCTGAAAGCCTGCCTCCAGGCCTTCTTCAGAAAGGCAAGTGCTCAGTGCTTTAGCACCCAGCCAGTACTCTTCCAGGAATACAGCTGGTGAGGAGGAAGAGGAAGAGGAGGGCATAGGGCCCCCAGAGACCTGTACAATGCATTCACAGCAGGACTATTTACCAGCTAAAAGGTGAAGCAGTCTTGAGGTCTGTGCCCAGATACACAGCTAAGAGGGTGCAGTATATCCCCGTGGATATACTGAGCCTCAAAAGGAGCGAGACTCTAACACATGCCACAGTACAGGTGAACCTGGAGGACACTACACTGGCTGCACAGATGGGCTCTTCAATGACCCTTTTGTATGACATGCCCAGAAAAGACAAATCCATGGAGACCCAACAACACTGTAGGTTGCCTGGGCCAGGGTTGCGGGGAGTAATTGCTAACAGAACAGGGCTTCCTGTTACGGGATGAATCTTCTGAAATTGTCTGTGATTGCTGCATACACCTCTACTGATGTCAAAGACCACCAAGTTGCACTTCTAAAGGGTGGGCTTTTATGATTTGTAAATTGCATCTCAAAATTAAACAGGGCCCAGCTTCTGGGGCCCCTGGAATGAGTTTCCAGCAAATGTAGCCCTTCACTTGGAGGGTCCTGCCTGCCATGGGTGCTGGCCCCCTCCAGGCCGTCCCAGTGGCAGTGACCCTCACCGTAGTCTGAGTCCTTGAAGCAGGCATCCAGGTGGTCCTGCTCTTCCTCATAATCCTCCAAGTCCACGCTGTTCTTGGCAGCCCTCTTCAGCAGCCGCTTGCCTGTGCTCTTGCTGCCCCCGTTCTTCTTGGCGCCATGGGCCACCAGTGAGCTTCCCTTGGCCTGGCCAGCACCCCATGTGGTCTGCAGGCAGGAGTCGGAGGCTTGTAGGTTGGCCATGGACAGCATTCCCTGAATGGCTTCCTGTGTGCTGGGAGAGGCCGGGGGCTGGCTAGGAACACAGAGACACAGGCACTCAGCCATCACCCTCAGCAGACTGCCCAGGGAACATGGATCATGGCCCATGTCCCACGGCTCTGGGCACTTGCACACATCACATGCCACAGCCTATAGCCTGTAGCTCCCAGCTACCAGCCCAAGGCACCAGGGCCACAGGCATAACCCTCAGTCCAAGTGCTGCACAAACCCTTGGTCTAGGAAGCCAGCACAGGCCCTGGAGCACAGAGGTTGGCAAGGGCTAATGACTACTCCCCATGGAAAAGGCCAAGAAAGCCAGTCTGCTCACCCAGCCCCACTCCAAGAAGAGGCAGAGGCCTGGCCACAGAAGCGGACCACAGCACACTAGAGGATGGTAAATGGAGGTCCAGGCTGTGCCCGGTCATGCACTGGGCTCTCCTATCTTAAAGTTGGCAGATATTCTCGGCTAGCTCCCTGCTGCACTCCCACCCGTCCTATGCACCTTAAGAACCACCTTGTGCTGAGTCCCTTCCCCTCGTTCCCACTCACCTTCACATCTGCCATTCTGAAAAGCAGAGGCAAGTCCCTCCCTTCCATGGTACACCCTCCCCTGGGATCCACACCTTTTCTCTACAGCTCCATATGCACTGGCACCACACTTGCATTTCCACCTATGCCACATCCATACCCCATCTGTACCCACACCTGCGTGCACACCTGTACCACCACCCTTACGTATGCCTATACTCACACTTGTACCTATCCCATGCCTGTGCCCCTATCTACATCTATACCCGCACTTCACTTGCATGGACATTCGTACCTGCATCTACACCCTTGCACCTATATCTCACCTGGATAGGCACAGCTGCACCCCAACTCAGCCCAAGCCCCCCAGCTCTGACAGCCTCCACAGATTCCCAGGTTTCTCCTCCCACTTTACCTTCCAGTCCTTCATCACCTTTTACTTCTAGGCAAAGTTGCCCATGGGACTCAGCCATGTTCTCAGCTCCTTCCAATGCCCATGCTTACATCTCCTGGCTACACTGGTTCTGTTCCTTCCACAATTAGATTCTAAAACTAGGTTTGGAAGAGGTGGGACATGGTGGCCACTGTAACTGCACAGAGCTGGGCTATGGACAATTCTGGAAGGCAAGGTCCTGGTGTCCTGGGAAGCCTCCTACATCCTTGTGGGGTTGTGCCTACTTTAGCACACACACCACCTTAGCAAGGACACCCAACTTGTTTACACAAGAAATGCCTGGGCAACTTAAAAATTGTAAAATCTATGCTCTGACCAGAGATTCTAAGTTGAGGGTCCAGCTGGGAACCCAAAGAGCCCACAGTGCCCCAGAGCTCCTTATGAGTGTCCTTCAGTGTCTCTTTCTGGTTCTCATACCTGCACATCACCCTGTATTCCTCCTACCTGGTCCTAACCGGACCAGATAGCCCACTCCAGGATATGGATATGGATATGGCCATGCCACATGTGGGGACCTGTGTACATCCGTCGCTTCACCCTGTGCCTGTAGGCACAGTCTAGAAGCACATAGGAATCCCATTGTCCTCCTCCCTCCATATTCTGGGCTCATTGATCCAAAGATTCTCTCTGCATCTATGTCATCCTCTCTCCAGGCATCTAACCCTCTACCCAACTCCCAGTGTGTCCAAGTATACATTCTGAATAAGACCACTGACAAAGGTCACAAGCCACAAAGAGAGTAGCTGGGAAGATGGACATAGGATGAGCTGGCACCAGCTATGAGTGGCCCTCTACATGTGAAGAGGCTTCTGCACCGCCCCGCCCTCAGATGGACCTACACGGAGTGGCAAGAAGGAAGGAGCTAACAGTGGTGGGAAGGCTGCCCAGACATGGAGTAAGACGCCTGGGCAGAAGCCCCTCCATGGACCTGGAGAAGCCACTGCTCAGAACCAAGAGGAATCCCAAAAGCCTGCCAGAAGAGGTCAAGGAGACAGTGCAGCACTTAGCAGTGCCGAGGCCCAGGCCCACAGCACTCTGTAGGTCCCACGGCCTCAGAAGACCCTTTCCCTAAGCCTAAGGAGAACAGAATGGCCACCCATCTCCACAGCACTCCACAGAAAATGATTCTTTAGTCAGAGACAACAAAATGGAAAATCACGCATGGTCAGGTAACTCCGAGTTTCTGGAGCCTGTCCTGCATCATCTACACTGTCTGGGTCACTACGCTAGGGAACAGAGGCTCCCCTCACATTGCCACAGGTGTGTTGTCCTCCTTGGGCAGACATGGGCCACCAGCAAGTATTAATAGCTTACTCATCCCCTCTATCTCAAGCTTCACCTTGCTGCCCACCCACACCACTGAGAGTAGTCAAGGATGCCAGCACACCCAGCCACAAAGGTCCCAAACAGGGGTGGCAGGTCCCTGCTGCAGCCTGTGTGTAAGTGAGCTGCCCACCCATGCCACGAGGACCCCAGAGGGTGAGCCCACATACCCAGGTGGCCTCTGTCCATGCAGTTGTAAGTGAATCAATGAGCAAAGTTTAACCAGTCAACATGGAAAATAATACTTTAATCCTCCAATTATCATACCAAAATCCTCTCTTTTTCCCTTCAGTGGTAAACACTAAGCAAACCATCCACAAGAAATTAACATATTTTCCTCAGCTGTTTTTTTTCCAAATAGTCAGTACTTAAAACACAGCAAATGGACCATCAAAAACTGACCTATCACTCCAAATGGCAGACTTGGGGAGGAACTGCCCACAGCAGGCTAAGAGGCCCCACAGGCACGTGCACAGTGTGCGAGAGCACAAGCAGGAACTGCCGCACTGCTGCCCAGAGACAGCTGCTCCTCCCAGGCCAGACACCAGCCTGCTCACAGGGGTGGGCATGGACCCTCCCCAGAGACCCTGCCCCTGCCCTACCTCCACAGTCCCAAGGATGCCCGCTTTGCAGCACCCACGATAAAGCGCCCAGCACCCACCCTGGCCAGGCCTCAGGCCTCCATGCAGGTCATGGGGACCCAAGGGTGCTGGGGCGAGGCCTTCCAGACCCTGAGTGCAAATTTTCTTCCAGAACAGGGGTGCTGCTCAAAGAACTGCCTGCACCTGGAGCCCCATGCTGGGGCCCAGTCCACAGTAAGGAAGGCACTTGTGGTCAGCTGCCACCTCCTGGATACAAATGTCTCATCTCTCTATAGCAGAGATTGATGGGAAACTACCTCATGTAGGGCAGGAAAACTGCACCTCAAGACACTGCAGACCTCTCTAGTCATGCTTGATGCATATTAAAAGAAAGCATCTACAGCCAGCTGGCTATGAATATAATACTACATGCAAAACAGTAATTTATGAAATAAAATACAGCCAACTCATTTAACCAAAGCTCTTTTCAATCAAGCCCTTAATCTGCCTGAGTGGAATTCTCTGTCATCTAAGAGCAGGCGTGAGCCTCAGTCTCCCTGGCCCCAAGCAGTCCCCAGGGCTGGGCTGCACTGTGGGCAACAAGACTCTAGGTAGTGGGTTCCAGGAGGCCCAGGGGTGTAGGCAGATGCAGGAGCTGAGCAGGCACCCAATGTCCCATAGGCCCTGCCTTACTCGAGCCAAAGCATGACAAAGGATCCATGCTCACAATAGAATACTGAGGCCCAGCCACAGACAGCTGGTCAGGAGCCCTAAGCTCGAGTTGCCAAGCAGGCAGACAGAAATCCTTGGCCTGCCTCTGCTACTTCATAGCTGTGGGGCTATGAGAGTTGTCTAAGCTTTCAGAGCTTCAGTTTCCCTAAGTGCAGAGAGAATCTGCAGATGTTATGAGTAAGTATGCTAGGAAAGAGCCAACATTCTCACTGTAGCCGAGGTCCCCCCATCATACTGGCCCCAGAGACCTTAAAGTGGTTGCAGGTCACATCCCTCCATTATTGGCCCCTGGACACATGGAAATTCCAAGGTTGCCACCAGAAGAAACAATGGTTAGATGCTTTAGTGCATAAGTGACAACATGCAATCCAAAGGGGATTTGCGTGGGAGCCTCAAGAGAGGAAGGAAGCCCACCCTTCTCACGTGCAAATCCAATTCTCTGGAAGTTGAGGCTGAAAGGCCACTGCCCACAACTGGAGGCCCACCTGTTGGGGTTGTACTCAAGTGCCCCAACCTCCTCGCTGGCCTGCAGCAGGTCCAGGATGCCAGCTGCCGAGCTCCCACTCTCCTTCTTGACTTTGGCGTTGCGACCAGGCTTGGTATCGGTGTCAATATGCAGAGAGCCCTCATCTGAGGAGTCATCACTCTGCTGGGCAAGGGACAGAGCAGCCGGTTAGGGCAGGGGCTTGAAGGGAGGAGGGGCTGCTTCTCCCCTTGGGGAGAAAAGAACATTTTACAAAGTTTTTAAGGCGAACACTGGGTAGGCGAGATAGCACAGCAGACCAAGTGCCTGCTTAGGCAAGTGTAGGGACCAGGGTTTGATCCCCTGCACTACATGCTGTCTTGGGCACTGAGCTGGCCACTAAGACTGGATGTGGTAGTGCATGCCTATAATCCCAGTGCGGGGGGGGGGGGCAAAAACAGGAAAATCATTATGCGTCTGTGCTGTGTAATAAGATACTGTACCAAATACATAAAAAAGAGGAACACTGTGGGGATTTGCATGGATGCACAGCCTTCTCCAGGTCCGTAGAACCACAAAGGAGGTGTCCTCATGCCCTACATTGCTTAGCACAGCAAGTCTGGTTCTAAGACCCCCTTCCATTAGAGTGAGCCCCAGTGTTTTACAGGATGCAGGGACACAGGGAGCATCTGCAGCCCTATGGAATCCCAGACTCTGGTGTGCAACAGCCTCAGATCTGGATGAATCCCAGAACTAGCTCAGGGGACACGGCCCCACCCCTAGACTGCTCAAGAAGTATGGGACCAACAGGGATGCCATGTCCTTGGGGCTCTACATCCTGGGGTGGACACAGCCTTGGAGGGTATCTTAGTGCAAGAGCCCTCACAGTGGGTCCCGCCTGGCCTCCCACTCTATGTGAGTCTGGCTGCACTGGTCTCCTGGCACTAGTCCCCCAAGCACCAGGGGCCAACAGCTCAGGCAGGTGATTACCCCTCCTTGTGAAGCCTGCATCTGTGCCTAGCTGAGAAGGGATGGGTGAGGTAGACACCCTTTCACTACCCTGAGCACAAAGACTATCCCACTGAAGCTCCAGACTGCAGCATCACCAGGCTGTGGTCTTGGGAACATGCGGCAATGGCCACACAGGCTGCCCAAGCAGGCCCCAAGGTAGCTGGCTCACCTTGTACACCACTGAATCCGACTTTGGCTTCGTGACAGGTGTGGGGAGCACCTCCTTCTTGTCCAACAAGACTGCAAGCAAAGCAGACAGAAGTCTGGTGCGGCTCAGGCAGAGGTGGCCATGCCCAGGCTCGTGGGGCCAGGCCGGGTCCCCGACCCCTACCCAGTCCTCACCACACTCACAGGACAAGTCCCTTTTCGGGTTGTTCTTTTTCCTCCTGATGGGAAACTCGTCGATCTTGAGCTCCCCATCATCGGATACATACTCATACTCATCCCGCACAGGCTTGGCCTTGTCTTCCTTGAAGTTCTGCAAGGCCCCGAACACACCTGGGCTGGTTGGAGGCCTGAGAGCTTTGGTGCTGGGGCAACAGAAGACAGTGGTCAGCAGAGGTCCATGCACCACTTCCCACAGCACCCAGCCCAATGCTCCTGTGATGCTGGGAGACCAGGCTGGGCTGTGGGCCCCTTGGCCACCCTTCTGTGAGGAGGGGAGACCTCTCAATCACACCCATCCTCCCCATGCCTTGTCCCCTGGAGAGTGGTCCTGACATGCAGTGCGTGAAGTACAAGGAGTGTCCTCCTCTGAGCAGGTGACTTCTGTGCCCCAGGTTCCCAGGACAAGCATGGGCCTCCTGTCAGCCTGCTCAGAAGATCCAGATGTGTGCTGAGACTAGCCTTAGACAGGACTACCCCAGACTTCTGGACTGGGTCTCTTAACAGTGGGGTTAGCTGGCTGAGGCAGAAATGCCTGGACTCCAAACTGACATGGCCCCAATTCTAAGAAAACAGAAACTGACGTGCAGACACTGTGCTGGGGCTTAGACTCCTTCCACTGCTCCCAAGAGTGTGCCAAAGGCCATGTATGCATGGTGTACAGGCTGGAGTATCGCACGGCATGACACGGATGTGGTGTGTCTGTGTGTGTGCATGCATGTCAGGTAGAGGGCTGTGGCCTATTGGGTGTGTATGTGTGGTGTGTGTTTATTAGGACTACATACATGGAGTGTGTAATATACATATACAGGTACATGATGAGGATGTGAGTGTGGTGTGTGTGCATGTGGTATATGTAAATATGTACATGAGGCCACTTATATGTGTCCATGTATGATGTATATACATTTGATGCGTTATGCATGTGTGCCCACAGATGGTGCAATGGATGTGTTCCATTTGTTAGAACGCGATGTAGGAGTGTGGTGTGTGTGTGTGGCATGTGTGTATGGTTTGAGGTTGCCTGCAGGGTATGACACACAGTGATGATGCAGGATGCCCACAGAGTGTGGTGTGTGTGCAATGTGAAGTACATGTGTGGTATGTGCTACGTGTGATGTAGTGTGCCTGTATGCTGTGTGGTGTGTGTGTGTGTGAGGAAGGCTGCATGCATAGTGTCTGTGTGTGTGTGAGAGAGAGAGAGAGCTGTGGGGTTCCTACATGGTATGATGTGTGTGTGTCAGAGAGAGAGATAAGAGATAGAGCCTATATTGTATGTGGTGTGTGTGTGCAATGTGGAATGCATTCGTAGCACATGGTATGTGTGATGTGGGTGCCTGAGCAGTGGTGGGTGTATGTATGCGTGTGTGTGTGCAATGAGGGATCCATATGCAGGATGTGGTGTGTGGTGAGTATGTGAGGCAGACTGCAGGCACCAGGTGTGGTGTGTATGTGATACAAGTTCCTGCACTGTCACCCCTCCTGTCTGACCCTTCACATACCCCAGGAGCTTCTTGTTGGAGAAAGAAAAAGAGAACTTGTCCTTGTTTCCAGCCAGGGGTGACTTCTCCAACTTCTGTTCCTCCTCCATCTTTAGTAAGGAGTCTGGTTTGCTGTTCTGAGGGCAAGACAGTTCTGTCCCTGAGCCCACACGGAACTCAACTGGCACCAACAGTCAGGAACATGCTCAGGGAGGGGAAAGTAGTGGCTCCGACACTTGCCTGACCCTAGGTCTGCAGAGCTGCCCCAGACCACAGAGCATAGATGTCGCAGACCATGAAGGAAGCATCACCAATGCAAAGAGTGAGCTTACTCTCTTGCATCCAGATTGCCCCTCACAGACATGCCTCATGGTACCACCTCCTGGTAACTGGCAGATACATTCCTACACAAACCTTTATATGCACACACACACACAGACTCACACACACAGAGGGCCTCACATTTCTGCTCACACCTCACCTTGTACTTCCACTTGGCCTCAGACTTGCTCTTAGTTTGCTCTCGGATTTCCAGCCTCTCCACATCATTCTGAGTGTGGACAATGTCCTTGTTGGGAACACTCAAGACACTCTTTGGAGCCTAGAAAACAGCCATCATGATCCAAAGGCAGACATAGAGGGTAAGTGGGACTCCCTGTGGTTACAATACAGAAGTGAAGTGTGGGTACTCTTGGTGACCCACATTTCAGATCACCCATCCATTCATCTGCCCACTGATTCATATATTCATCTGTTTCATTCATCCTTCCCTCCATTCTGCCATTCACACATCCATTTATCCACTCATTACTTCATCCATTTGCCCACCCATTCATTTACCCATTCATTAATACACTCATCTTTCCTTAAATCAGCCACTCATCCTCACATTTACCTACTCATTAGTTCATCCATTCATCCATCCACTCATTCATTCAACTCATCCATCCACTTAGTCACCTATTCTTTCATACTCCCATTCTTCCAGCTGTTCATTCACCCATTCATTTGTTCACCTACCCACCCATCCATCCATGACTACCCTAACAAAGAAAATGTCAGCACATCCTACTGCAGACCTGGGAGGATGGCCCCCTGAGAAGCAGGTCACAGCCTCCCACCCAAAGGAGCTCAGATTTGATAGTGACTGGTCTCAGAGGCCCAGATTCCTAAAGCCCAGACCTTTGACCCTGTAATCAGAGTGGGATGGGGCAGGGTTAGCTCCTCTCTCATCAGGGCCTCCCTCAGGATCTCTTCTCTCTACTAACACCACCTGCTATTTCTGTACAGATACTTCATCCATCTCAAGCCTTAGCCCTAGATACAGTTTTCTATTCCCAGAAAACTAGCTTGGATCACTCCTCCCAGAACACCACTTGGGCCCCTCCATAGGGTGGTCCTCCTCGATGCTGCCCCTGCCAAAAAACAAAGCCACCAAGCTTCTTCCCTATGGGCCTCACCCACTTTGCAGCTACTGGGGCACAGATGCCTGTCTGGGACCTGCTTTGGCTGGAAGCAGGCAAAGCAGCATGTCCACCAGGCAGACTGCTCCTATAGCAAGGCCCCAGCTATCCCCTTTCCCACCCAGTCACAAATCCTAAAGGGAAAAGAAACACAGCAAGGTGCCACAATGCCTCAGGTGCGGCAGAGGAGAGTCAGGCCACAAGCCCACCTTGCCCTTCTTGGGTGGCTCCATCTTAGTTAGTGCCTCCTTGGTGTGGGCTTCAAGCAGGTCCAGATTGGGGATGGTGGGAGAGGCTGCCTCCCGGCATTTCTTCCCTTTCTTCTTGCTGCCATCCTTGAGCTTCAGTGTTTTGGGGGGCTTTGAGGGCTTGGGTGGTTTGGGGGGCTTGGGGATTTTGGATGGCTTGGGCATCTTCACAGTCTTGGGACTCTTTTTTTTGGACACTTTCTCCAGAAGTGACCGAGGTGGGGTGGCCTCAATGGGAGATGGAGGCTCTTCTTTCTCCTGGTCCCCATCACAGACCTCATCTGAAGAGGCGACTGCATTC
>PVKA01032289.1:0-25452 GCA_004027165.1 Ctenomys sociabilis
AAAAAAAAAAAAAAAAAAAAAAAAAAAAAAAAAAAAAACCTTCAAAGGCTTGCCCTCACTTCCAGATGCCAGTGTGATGGACCCCAGGAAGGGAGGTTGAGTGGCCAAGGGGCTCTCAACCACCCACTCAGGGTGTGTGTGTGGACATGAGGGAGCACTGGGGACAGAACCAGGGCCCTGCTGATGGCAGGCGAGTGCTGCACGGTGGGGTTGTGGAGCCACACTGAGGGGCTCTGGCCCTATGCAGTTGCCATGTTTGACCTCTGAGAGCCTGGCACTGTCTACATTGCTTATAGTATTAACTCTCTGTGCCCTGCAACACACCTACAAAGAGGTAGCTTTTGCTTCTTACAGATGGGAAACAGGCACAGAGGTTCTGTGGCTTCTCCATTTCCTGTTGCTGGGGTCCTGGCAGAGCAGTCCTCCAGGGTTCAAGCAGAGGACACCCTGGGGCTGGGAAACCCATTCCATGGGCAGAGGGGGTCCCCAGGAGCACAAGGAGCAGGAGAGGAAGAGGAGGCCTTGAGAAGCAGAGCAGCACCCCTCCACCCTCTCCCCAGCCCAGAGGAGCACAGAACGCATCAGGCAGTGGACTCTGGGCTCTGCAGGCCTAGAAATAGCCCATGCGGCGCATACCTGTAATCCCAGGCTCTCCAGAGGCCAAGAAAGAGGGACCACTGGGTGAGACTGTTTCCTAATAAAATGGGCTGGAGGTGTAGCTCAGGGCTTCAAGGGTTCACCCCCCCCAGGGCAAAATGTGAGGGCTCACAAGCCCCCCCCCCCAGTGTCAAGGCTGGTCCCAAGAGCAGCCAGGGAACACCAAAGATGAAACAAGTGTCCTAGAGGATGGAGAGGGGCTGTAGGCTGCCCTTCCTTGCCCTCCCACACTCTGCACGCCCAGGGCCCCTCCCGCAGCCAGCCTGGCCTTCGCCCACCTCGCTCTCCTCCTCCTCTTCCGACTTCCATCCATGTGAGCCAGGCCCACGCCCGTGCCGGTGCCAGGGCAGCCGCTGAGCCCAGCCTCCTTCACACCCGCCAACACACACGCCATCACATACGCACTCGGCCCCGTCTCAGCCACACGCAGCAGCGGACGCACTCGTTTGCGTCTGTGTGTGACAGGAAGGCACTGAAGGAAGGCTGGCGGCCCGGCCTAAGGAAGCCACCTGCCACCCGCACCTCTCCTCATTTGGGATCTGAGGTCCTGTCCTGAGATGACCTTCTGAGCAGCTGCCAGGCTCAAACACGTTGATGTCACAGAAATGGCACTGAGGC
Source organism: Ctenomys sociabilis (assembly GCA_004027165.1). Lineage (NCBI taxonomy): Eukaryota > Metazoa > Chordata > Mammalia > Rodentia > Ctenomyidae > Ctenomys > Ctenomys sociabilis. The sequence goes on from PVKA01032289.1 coordinate 1,276, forward strand.
TGCAGCCCTGTGCTTTGTGGCCCCAGGCCCTTGTCCACCATCACGGAACAGACCCAGCCCGCTATTCCAATTGCTTGGGTCACAGAGAGAAATGGAGCAGTCGTAATCCCAGCACTCGGGAGGCTGAGGCAGGAATCTGGATTGTTGTGAGTTTGAGACCAGCCTGAGCTACAAAGTGAGCTTAAGGCCAGCCTGAACTGCATAGTGAGACCCTGTCTCAAAAAGACATAAATAATTAAACAAACAAATAAATAAAAATAAATGAAGCAGTCCCTGCAAAGGTCACACTGAGTGTCAAGGCAAAAGTCAGAGGCCTTCTCCTAGGGTCTCTGCCACCCAAGGTAACTCTTGAGAGGCCCCTGAATGGCAACTCGAGTGTCACTCGCTACAGGGTAGGGAAGCACACACTTGTCATACCAACAGTTGGGAAGCTGAGGCAGGAAGATCACTTCATTTGAAGCCAGCCTGGGCTAGTGAGCTCCGGGCCAGCCTGGATTACACAGTAAGACCCTGTCTCAAAAAAAGGGTCACCCACTGAACCTAGAGGGCAGAAGCATGCAGGCAGAGAAGCTGCCACCCCCAGGCTCCTGCTGCAGGGGGCAAGGTGGGCCCCAGGATCTGTCAACTGGAGCCTTCCAGGGCTAGGGCACTGCTGCAAGGCAGGAGGAGGAGGGAGTGAACCAGGAATCCCTCTGAGGTTTGTCTAACAAGAGCCCTCAAACAGAAATGTAGGGACTACTCAGCAGGAAGCTGTAATATCCTAACATAGAGAGGATGGCTATGTGACCTGTCCTAAATTACCCAACTTGCCGGGCGTGGTGGCGCATGCCTGTAATCCCAGCACTCGGGAGGCTGAGGCAGGAGGATTGTTGTGAGTTCGAGACCAGCCTGAGCTACAAAGTGAGCTTAAAGCCAGCCTGAACTGCATAACGAGACCCTGTCTCAAAAAGACAAAAAAAAAAAAAAAAAAAAAAAAATTACCCAACTTGTAAGTAGGGGTGGGAGCAGGATTAGAACCCAGAGCCACCTTAACTCTAAGGTGCTGGATAGTGCTCTGAATAAATATTCCGCCTCTGCCTCTTCCAAAATGACCCAAGTGGGGTCCTATCAGGTGCAGCCAGGAGAGGCGAGGCTCCACATTTAGGACTTCCAGGACAGAAGCTCTCCTGTGCTCCAAGGGGACAAACTTTCAAATAAAGAATCGGTGAAATAAATGGTGGGTAGTGGAATCCTCGCCCAGACAAGACAGGCTCTGTCCCTGCAGGTATTCGGCTCCCCAGCCCCTTGGTGAGATTTGCTGGAACCCAGGCCCACTCCCAATCCGATGGCCGCAGCTGTGGCCAAGGCTGTATGCACCGCTAGATGGCAATGTCGGTTCCTGGGTGCCAGCTTCAGACCTGAGAGGGTGGCCGCTTGCCACCGCCCTCAACTCCAGGGCGTCCACAAACACAGGGGCTCCAGGCAGGGTTCCTTGGGGAAGGGACGCGCCTCATTCCCAACCCTTGAACTCGCCCTAGGGGCTGCGCAGCTGCCTTCCGCTCTGTGCGGGGTTCAAGTGGGAGAAAGTTTAGGGCGCCTGGATTCCACCTGGCACCCCGGGAGGACTGCGTGGGACGACGGCGAGTGCGAGCTGTGTTTGTGATTGCCTGGGAGGGAGCGCGAGTAGACGCTAGTAGCTGCCTGCGTGCGCGTGTGTGCCACGGCCCCGCCCGGATACCGGTGCGCGGGGAGCGCGTGAGCGTGCCGCCTGCGGGGCCACGTGTGTGTGCACGCGTGTGCGTGCCCGGGCTGCGGTGGCCTGGGGGGCGCACACAGTTTGGGCGCCGCAGCTATGAACCTGTGCACACAAGCATACACAGGGTGCCGGCGGGGGACTGGCTGTGTCCGCAGCAGGGGCGGGAGGCTCGGCCCAGGCCTTGGCTGCCCCGAGCGCTGGGGTGGGGGGTGTGGGCTGGGGTCCGCGACCGCGACCGCGACCGCGACGGCGGAGGCCCGTGGGCCAGGACATTTCCGGTTCCGAGGAACCCACTTTTGGACTTGGCCCGTGACTTTCTGGTCTCAGCCGGGCACCGGGTGTCACGCGCGCCTTCAAGGAGCCAGCACGGGGTTCCGGCTGACTTCTGTCGGGTCCTCTCCGATAGGAGAGTCTTGAGGATCACAGGGCTCAGCCCCGTGTGCCCTGAGGGACGGCCGGGGCCAGACGCCCGTCGCGGGGAGGCTCCGAGGCTCGGGCCGTGGGAAGAAAGGTCCCTGCCCGCCTTTGCCTTCTGCTCCGTCCTGCTCCAGGGCCCCTGTCCAGTCTGTGACCCGAGTTTCATCCCTTGGCCCGGGTGGCCTGGGGCTCCCGGGGGGCTCCTTGCTTCTACGCCAGCCGGGTCGGGAGCCCTTGGTTCCCCCACACCCGCCCTCGGTGCCACCTGGGCATGGACACCCCGCTTTCGGGGTGGACATCCCTGCCCTGCACGGACTTCAGGAGGCTGGCACTCAGGCGCCAGATCTCGGGCTTTGAGGCTGTCACCCTGAGATCTGGGAGCGAAGCTGTGGCCCCTGGATCTGCCGCGCTGCGGGAGAGGAGACTCCAGAGTCGCGGGGAGGGCGAGGGGGCGCGAGGGTTTGGCCCGACTTCGTGCCCCGCGCTCCGGCCGCGAGGCCCAGGAGAGGGCTCAGCTCGGGGAGGCTAGGAGCCTGACAGGGTGGACGTGGTCCTGCTGGGCTGGGGACTACGAGGACCGGTGCCTTCCGTCGGGGCTCAAGGTCGCCGATGGAGGACTCGTGTGCTGGAGGGCTGGCGGGGCCGGGGCGGCCCAGGAAGGGGGGCGGGGAGACGAGCGGGAAAAGGCTCCTGGGGCTCGGCGTCCGGTGCCCCGTCGAGCTTCGGGGGGCTGGGGCGCGGGGTCCCGACTGCAAGGCGCCCCGGGGACGCTGGGGCGGGTGCTCCTCCGGCCGGGTCCAACGGGCGTCTTTTCCTGGAGGCCACCTTAAGGCTTCGAGACCCCGACTCTTCCCGCCGGATCCTCGGCCGCGGGGCTCTGGGACCCTTACAGCGCTCGCTCCCCAAGCGGCTCCCCAAGCTCTGGGGTCTCCCCAGGACCCCGAGACCCGCGTCCTCGCCTCCCGCGCCCCCGCCCCCGCGCGCCGCGGAGTCACTCACCGCCGCCGCGCCCGCTGCACTTGCCCCGACAGACGGCGGCGCGGACGCGAGGCCCGCGGGCCGGAGCGGGCCGGGCCGGACCTGGGGCGGGACGGGGCCAGGGCGGAGGGGCGGCCCCTGCTCCGCCTGCGGCTCCGGCGCTGTGGCTCCGACTCGCGCTCACGCTCGCACTTTTCCCCGAGCCGCGTGATGTCACGGGGAAGCAGCCAATCGCCGAGGGGCCGCGCCGCCCGCCCCAGCCGGTCACCCAGCGGCGACGCGCGGGGGGTCACCACCCGGGGGATCGGGAACCCCAGCGGTCCATGTCCCTCCCCGGTGCCTGCCCGAAGGCCGGTGCTCGGGGAGAGGCAGAGCCTATAGTCAGCGGCGCTGGTAGTGGGGGGCGCTGCCCTCCGGGGGTGCGGGTGTCCGCGTTGCCATGGGGACGCGGCGCCCCCTCGCGGGCTGGAAAGGAAGCAGACGGCTGGGTCCTCAACGCGCCCCGCCTCCGCCCTGACCGCGTACCCTGAACCCCGTGTTTTCGTGCTTTGGGGGCTCCACTCCCATACGTGGCCCAGGCCGTGAGTGCGGGGGTATGGGCGGCTGCGTGAGCGTAGGATGCGCTCAGCCCCACGTTCCGTCGGGGCAGCCTCAGGGCAGTGCGTTGGGCTCCGATAAGCAGACTAGAGGGCGCCGTCGGGGCCCGGGAAAGCGAGGAGCGGCCAGGCGAGGGTCTACAGGGTGGAGGAGCTACCAGCACGGACAGCGCTCTTCCTCACCCCGCCCCCAGCCCTCCGCCTCTGGCCGCAAAGGTGCGCGCTCCTGCGGCCTCGTTGTGCACAGCGGACTACTTGAGGGCTGCCACGGAGGGGAGGCTATGTGCCCAAGGTCACCTGAGACGGCCCAGACAGGTCCCTGAGGTCAAGCCGCCGGTCTCCCAGGTGTCCCGGAGCCCCACCACTCGCGGCTCAGAAAGCCAGGCCCCGGCTGCCTCGGCCGAAATGGGCGGCTTCAGCACCTCGGAGAGCGCCCGCCTGCAGACTGCGGTGGCTCGTGAGCCACCCTTGTCCCCTCCTGCTGGGTTGACGCCAAGACCTGTCAACCCCAGCCCTCGGAGCGCAGACAGCCCATTAACCTCAAAGACGGCTCGTGTTGGGTCTTGGAAAAACAACCAAGTCCCGCCTTCCTCTACCCGCCCCGAGGGCTGGTGGGGGCACTGGGGGAAGCGGAGGCGGACTGAGGGGAGGAGAGGCAAAGGGGCGGCAACTTCTCGGCAGAGAAAGAGGCAGGCGCGAGCTGCGGGACTCTTGGTGCGGGATTGTCTATGCTGAAGGGGAGTTGGAGGTCAGGCCCCCGGTGCTTCTGGGTGCCCGGGCTGCCTGGTCAGGACCAGGAACTTCAGGGCCACAGCCAGTTGCCTGGGCTGTCATGGGAATCTATCTTTCCTTATGAGCAAGCTGTCCACCAAGATCCTCCTGAAGGTGAAAGCAGAACTATTGTTCCTGCCCCACTTCACAGAGGAGGAAAGAGGCCTGGCTGGGCTGGTGTGTGTAACAGTGGCCACTACCCACTGAGGGTCCACGAGCAGGATGTTCTTAGGAGACTGTCAGTTTGGGGGGCAGGACCTTAGATGTACCGACTGGAGAGATCAGCAAGGATGAGGTCTGCAGGCCCCAGAAACCAGAACCACCCATTTGCTGTCTTGAGCAGTTTCAGAACCTGCCAGGCAAAGCCACTCATTCCTTTTTTCTTTTTTTTTGCAGATTGAACTCAGACCCTTGAGCTTGCCAGGGAAGCACTTATTCTACTGAGCCATACCCCTGGCCACAGGCCTTCACCTCCCTACCCTGCAACCTCAGAACCCACAGAGGAAAGCTGGAGAGCTTAATCAGGAACCAGGAGGCCTGGTCCACTCCTGCTCTGCGGTGGATGGACTCACTGGGGTCCACTGTCTAAAAACATGGGACTTTTCCAAGTATTTCCTCAGCTCCAAAGGGGCTGTGTCAATCTCTGGCCTTGGAGCCGCTGCCTTCTGGTGGACAGCTCTCACGTGGTCAATGGGGAAGACAGGTGGACAGTGGGTCCATCCTGAATCAGAGCCAGTACGGGTGGGCTGGGCAGGCCAAGTTGGGCTGCCTCATGTGTGAGGCCTCTTCATAGCCTTCTTCCCAAAGCCACACAGAGCAGTATTGCAGGGTGTGCTCCTGGGTTCAGCCAAGCTCTCTCTTCAGGTCTCCACCTACTGCCAGGGCCTGTCCTCCTGACTGGGTGGCTCAGACCACAGTGCTAACAGCAATGTAAGAGTTGCCTGAAGCTGGGCTGAGGCGATAGCTCAGTGGTATAAGAGGTTCCCTGTGCAAGCCCCCCATACTAGCAAAAGGGTAAGCGCAGCCCAGCAAGGGTGAGGGTTGCAACCAAGGTCCCATATCTATTGGGCATCTTTCAACCCTCACTCCAGGGATTTAAGTGTTCTTGGGTAACTGGGCAACTGCAGTTTTGGACTTCTTTGCTCCATCAACTCTTGGTTTTGTCTTTGTTGGGGCCAAACTATAATCCTGCACACCCACCTCACAGCATCACCCACCTCACAGCATCTGGGGTAGGGTTGGGCATACAAAACTTACTCATGGGAACCAGCTATGGAGGTGTACTCCTGTAATCCCAGCCTTCTGGAGGCCAAAGCAGGATTGCCATAATGCCAACATGGTGAGACCCTGTCTTAAAAAAAAAAAATGGGTAACACATGCTGGCCAGAGGGCTAGAGTTGCTCAGGTATTCCCCTAAGCAAGTACCTCCTCTCCCTGGGACTTGGAGAAACTACATTCTGAGGACAGAGCAGGCCTTTCACTCACGTGCAGAATGCACAGGGTAAGGGCATGTCCAAGCAGCCAGCAGCGGTGCCCTTGGGGTGCCTGCAGGCAGAAGTCAGCCCTCTACCCCTCCAGGGTTGGGCAGTGGCTGATGGGCAGCAGGGTGGTGTAGAGAAGCCACGAGCAGCACCGGTGGCAGCTCTGCCCACATTACTCAGGCTGGGGCCAGGCAGGACGCCCATCAAGAGCAGCCCTCAATGTGTGGAAGGCAGCTGGGACTGTCTCAGCACAGTGCGCACCCCCCACTCCTTGGAGACAGACAGGAGCCTGGTGAGGGGCATGGCATTGTTTTAATGACATAATCTTTGGTGTTTCCCTCATTAGCAGTAGACCATCCCCTCTCCTCCCACCACAATGTGTCTAGGATGAGTGACAAACAGAAAGGAAATCACAATTTCATACTGAAAACAAAAGGATCATAGCCTTGATTCTCCACTAGAAACTACACATATGGTTCAAGATTCCACATGCAACACCTTAAATCACAGACCAAGACCTCACATTCTGACCTGGGCTTGAGCCCCTGCCGCAGCGAGGGCTGCCTGCAGGGTATGTGGAAGGAGCTGGGTGGACAGGCCCGGGGGTGGGGCCAGCCTACATCCCCACTCCGGAGGGCTCCCAGCCGACAGTGTCCCTGGGGCTGAGATGATGGAGTGTGGCTAGGGATGGAGGTGGACTTGGACCAGGCCTCCCAGGTGCTGGAGCTCTAGGCAGCTCTGCCCACCTGACAGGTAGACAAGGCAAAGCTGCCCACTGGCTTCTGTCCAGGGCAGTGTGGCCTGGATCTGGAAGACGGTTCTCTTCTGGGGCTCTTGCTCAGGCCCGAGTCCCAAGAGTCCACAATCCTAGGAGAGAGCGGGTTCACAGCAGATGCCCACTTGCTCCTCCACTCGCAGCGGCCCACAGTGTGGCTCTTTTGGGCCCAGCTCTGTGAGCCTCGCTTTCTGCCCTCTGCTGCTGCTCTCTCACTCCTGCTACTCACTGATGTGGCCCTGGCTCTGTGGCTCTTCCAAGTTAGCTGTGAGGTCTGGCTCCTGGTGGCAGCACAGGGGCCAAGGGGTGGAAGGGTGCACACCTATCTCTACCTGTTCCGGGGCTCCCCACTGGGGCCAGCCCCCTCCTCACCATGGCTGCTGCCACCCCCACTGCCACCATCAGCAAAGTGGCTGTTAGAGGTCAAGTTGCAGGGCAAGGCTGGTCCCTCGGTACTGGGAAGGGGAACAGGGGAGGCAGGGGGAAGGGCTGACTCAGGCAGCTCCTGCCTAGATGTTCCCGGCTGGTCCCAGGTGGCTGTCCAGGGGCTAAGGCCATGTTCTGCCAGCTGGGAGGGTTCCGTGAACAGTCCCCGGGAGGTGGATGGCTGAGGCGAGGAGGTACAGGCAGCTGCTGACTCTGTGCCCGTCTGGGAGCTGCGGTGGATGCGGTGGCTGACAATGATGTTGTTGCCAAAGCCGCCCATGGAGGCCATAGTGGTGCTCTGCTCCCGCTGCACAACAGCGGTCATGCCCCCCTCCGCCATCAGCCTCTGGATCCTGCTGAGAGCGTCCTCGCTGCTGGCACTGTACTCTGAGCCCTCGCCTAGAAAGCAGAGAGAGAAATTAATTGTGGTCCTGGGCCTGCGCTGGGAGTTCTAGTGAAAATCAGGGAGACCTAGACGTGGTGGCAGATGCCCGTCACGCCACCATGATGGAGGCTTAGACAGGAGAACTGTTGCAAGTTTGAGGCCAGCCTGGACTACACAGTGAGCTCAAGGCCAGGCTAATAAACTGCATAAGTGAGATCCTGTCTCAAAAAACCAAAACCAGGGCTGGTGAGATAGCTCAGCAATCTAAAGCGCCTGCTTAGACAAGTTTAGGCAGGTACACATGGACCGAATTTATGCCTGGCACCATATGCTGTGCCTGCCCCACCTCCAGGGAGGGCTGAGCCAGCAAAAGCACAAAATGCAGCCCCCCCCCCAAAAAAAAAAAACAAAGACAGAGAAAGGGCTCAACTCTGTCTCCAAGAAAAACAGCCTTGAAAGTAAACAATTAGCGCTTATACCTGGTGAGAGTACCTGAGGCCTAAGGTGGATGAGGTGGCCAAGTCTTTAGGGGACAGCAGCACTCTGCAGGGGATGGCGAGGAGGCAAGCAGCCCACTCCACTTCCTCTCGCATCTTCCAGGAGCAGTGTTCTGTACTTGGCACTTGCTGAAAACCCCTTAGGAGCCAAGCTGCAGCTGCTTCCACCAGGAATCCTTCTGTCTCTCTGTCCCAAGTGGCCTTCACAGGTGTGCCAGGGATCGAGGCTCCAGCCTGCGCTCCAAGCAGGGAGACAGTGCTGCTGAGCTCCCCACTGTGTGGAGCCAGAGTTTGGCTTCAGCCCAAGCTCTGCCACACACTTGCTGACTGGCCTTGGCCAGAGCCGTTGACACCCATGTGGCACAGTGTGAGACAGGAAATGGGACCTGCGTGCAGTGTGGCAGGAGGGTCCCTACACAAAGCGCCCAGGCTCTAGGAGTGGTGCTGGCAGGCCAACTAATGTGCTTCCTTTGGCTATGTGCTGATTAGGAAGGGCTCTGTAGCTTTGGAGTAGTTTGTAGCTCTTGTGGATTGATGGCAGCTTGTTTCTAAGGTATTTGTTGTTGAAAGCTTGGTTTACTTTTTGAGACAGGGTCTTATTCTATAGTTCAGGCTGGCCTTGCTCTTACTCTCTAGCACTTGCTGGCCTTGAATGCATGGAGATCCTCCTGCCTCAGCCTCCCAAGTGCTGGAACTCCAGCTGTGTGCCACCACACTTGGCCATCCTCAGTGATTTTTGGGAGATCGTCTTTGTTCCTGGGCCTGTTTTCTGGTTGCCTCGTTTGAGGTGGATTTCCATTCCTAGCTGAGCTGTGTCTCAGGCCCCATTCATCTCACACTCGTATGCATGCCTGGCAGCCCTGTGCTCCAGGTCTTATTACTTCTGTTCAGTAAAACGCAATGGGGGCTTCAACTCCCATTGAACTTGCTCTTTCAGAGGTTCCAGCAAACTCTACCATCAGTTCTCAAGCAGCTGCCCTCACCCACATTTTTGAAGTGGCTGAGCTCCAGCTTCCCAGGTTCAGGAGGAACCCTGCAGGGCTCGGAGGCTCTCTAGATGCAGCTCACATGGACAGGGAAGGAAGAAAGACTGCAAGGGCCTCTATGCAGGAGTGTCCTGTGCTTGTGGCATCCCTGCGCCTCTCCAGTTGCTCTCTGAAGAACTTCCTGGGGTGGGCTGGGCAGTAAGGCAAGCTGGCTTGGGGCTGGCTGGCACCAAGACTCACCACACTGGACTCTGCCTGGTGAATTATGAGCTCCTTTCCTGGAGGTCATGTCGGTCATGTCCGACTTAATGACAGGCCACCCTGGGGCCCCAAGATAGTGCCACTGCCTAGCCTGGCTGCTAATGCTCACGTCTGCTCTTGCCCACTGCCTGCCAATGGCTCCACCCACTGACTATGGTAGCGTCTCTGAATGGTCTTGCTTCTGGCCAGTACCAGGATGCTGCCATCACCAACCTGACTTAATGTGTGGTTGAAGCTGACAGCTTCATGAGTCCTCGAGTAGTCATCCCTGTGTCAGACAGCTGAGGGCCCCCACTGTCCTGGTCCTTCCCTGTGGCAGCCACCCATGTACCCTGGTGACCATTACCAGAGCAGAACGGCTCTGCTCTGTGTGCGGGCCCTGATGCCCAGGCTCAATTCTCTGCAGGTTTTAGCCTAGTCTGCCACTTAAGACTCTTGATGGTGCTGCATGCCTGAGTTAGGAGTGGCTGTGGCATTTGTCTTCTGGGCAGGTCAATCCTGAGGGTGTCGGGCTAGGTTTTACTCATCTGGATCCAGCATGTAAGCTATGGGCTGGCAAGCACTGGGTACTTGTTAAATAACAGTCCAGATGAGAAAAGGGCTCCCGGGCTACACACAGGGGCTCTGGACACGAAGACTTGGAGAAATAGTCATCCCTGCTAGAGGTGACACATTCACCCAGCTACTTCCTTTCTGGACTTGCTCTGGAGGGAACAAGTCATGATGTCTTTATTTCTGAATGTGATTCCCTCTCCTACCCTCACCCAACATATCACCAGACACAGAGTAAGTGCTCAAAACAAATTAGATGGGAGCTCTTGAGATATGCGCAGGAGTGGTTCCAGGGCGGTGTGGATAGCTTCAGTCCAAGGCCATGTGCTGTGCTGCTCTCTTGGGAACACAGAGCCAGGTTGAGAGCCACTGCTGGCAGCTGGCAGATCCTTCAGGAGCAAAAAATGCTGAGGCTTGAGGGAAATGGATCCAGCAATAGTGGGGGCCACAGGGGCCAATTCAGCTATCTCCTCCACATTAAAAGCATTTCTCAAGGGGCACTTCCCTGGCAAGTTCAAGGACCTGAGTTCAATCCCTGGTTCCGCAAAAAAGCAAAAAAAAAAAAAGCGTTTCTCCTGGTTTTTGAAAAATGGGAGATTGATTTAGTGCTGAGATGAGATACCTTCCTTGGAAAGTTCTTTTTTTTTGAGACAGGGTTTCACTATGCAGCTCAGGTTGGTCTCAAACTTGCAACGATCCTCCTGCCTCAGCCTCCAGAGTGCTAGGATTACAGGTGTGTGCTACCAAGCCCGGCTACTGATGGCAAGTTAGTAAGTGCATTCTGGACTTAGAGGCTGCGGTGGGTCCAGGTGCTTCCCATAATTCCCTGAGACATTAATTCTGGGTTCACTGCCCCAAGGAACAGCACAAGATAAACAGACTCCAAAGTGCCTCACTCTGTGCACAGTGCAGTGGTTCTGAATCTGTACCTTGCAGGTGTCAGCTCCTCTGTCAGCAGTGCCCTGTGCCCAACTCTGCCCACCTTCTACTCAGTCTGTAGGATTTGGCTCAGGACCACCTGCTCCAGTCGTTCTTGTCACTTCTGAGGTATCAGTCTCTGTTTAGACTTTGAGCTCCGGGGGTCTAGCTGGAGTCTGACCAGAAACGCTTTGGGGAAGCTGCTCTAAGGTATCAAGTGGCATCAGCTACATGGGTATGTGGGCTCTGGAGAAGAGCTCACAGGTCATGAAGACTGCAGTGCAAGACCACAGCTCGCTGTCCTGTCTCCAGAAGGGGGTTTCCACATCCTAAAGAGCCACAGGGCCAGATGCAGGAGAGGGTTGAGCTACAGACCAAAAATGGACAGCACTTTTCAGTTTATCCTTGAAAATTTTCAGCTGATGACAGTGAAAGGACCAGGGCTCCACAGGGAAATGCACTGCAGAAAGCTGCTCCATGGCCACACAGCAAATGTGTTATTTTTTGCCTGATAAACACAGGGCTTCTCCCCCTTGGACTCTTAAGCAAATGGATCCACAGTCCCTCTGTTTGGAGCTAGGAGCAGCAAGGGAGCCAGGGCAGGGGGTAAGAGGGAGAGAAGAGCCTATTTAGCACAGCTGCCAGGGCTCCAGAGTAGCTGGGCCCTACCACTGAGAAGTGCTAATTGGTTCTTAGAAGTGTGAGGCCAGCTCAGCCAGCCAGCGTGGAGCCTGGGGTAGCCACACCTGGGATAGGTGAGAAGATTGCCCCAGCCCTCGGCAGCTATACATCAGCAAAGCCCAGGTGAACAGGAGTCCTATAGCTCCCTGTGAGACAGCCCACTGCTGGCAGACAGGTCATTCCAGGTCTGACCCGGGGAGCCCATGGCCTGGGCTTTGAGTAAAAAGCTCAGAGCTGCTTCCTATGCTTTCTGGAGACTAACATGGATCCCCAGGGCTTTGGAGAACAGGGAGGTCAGAGCCCCTGGGGAAGTGAGCAGAGCTGCCAGAATAGCTCAGCTTCCCTGAGACAGTGGTGCAGCTCTCCTGCCACCAGGGGGCACTGCTCAGGCCTGAGGACACCAGCCCCACACAGACTCCTCCAGCAGTGTGGCTCCTACCTTCACCAGGACCCGTGGGTGCCGTCCCCTGCTCTTGTTCTTCCCTCTCTGTCTGTGTCTCAGCATTCTGCAGCTGCAGGGCCAATGTCTGGGTGCCTTGAGAGGTCACAGAGGTGGTGGGGTTTCTGGGCTGCAGCCCAATGGCATTCATCAGGCCCATATCTCTGTCTGTCCTCCACGTAGCTCTGCTGGTTCTGGGGAGACAGATTGAGGTCAGGCCAGGCAGGGGACAGCACTCGCAGAGAGTACTGGAGCTCTCAGCCTGCAGGGTTATGGCCAGTGGGGTCTCTCCACTTTACTCAGTCCCTCTCTGGCCACACAAGCATCCAATGTCATGGATCAGTTGTTTCAATCATTCTTGTAAAAGCAACAGGCAACTGGGGTGGTTGCTGACCTGGAAATGCTAATCTAGATTCAGGGTGTCACTAAGAGATCAGTGGCACAACGGTGACCAGGGAAGAAGGTCCTTTCTGTATTTAATTTTACTATTTTAAATTTAATAATTTAATTTCTAACTATATGCCAGTTCAAATCTCTGTACTTCCCAAGTGGACCAAGCCCTTGACCTCAGAAAAGACTGGACTCTAAGATGGTTCTGGGATCCTCTCCCAGGCCTTCTAAGCTTGCCATGGTGGTGCATGCCTGTAATCTCAGTACTCAGAATGCTGAGGCAGGAGGAATCCTTCAAGTTCCACACTTTATTTTTATTTTTATTTTTTTTTGCGGGACTGGGGATTGAACTCATGACCCTGCACTTGCCAGACAAGTGCTTATTCTACTGAGCTATCTCCCCAACCCTTCTTCAAATTTATCCTTTTTTTTTTTTTGGTGGAACTAGGGATTGAACTCAGACCTTCATCTCCCCGGCCCCACACTTCATCTTAAAAATAAAACAAAAACAAAAAACCAAGCCTTATGAATACAGCCCTTATAGGGAGGAAGGCATAAGCATTTATCAGATACTTGTCTTTGGTGCTGCTAGAGTGGACAACAAAAGAGGCCCCAGACATTTTTTAAAAACTTTGCGGCAGGGTCTTGCCATGTAGTTCAGACTGGCTTTGAATTCATGGCAACACTCCTGCCTCAGTCTTCCCAGTGCTAGGATTATAAGTGTGTGTCACCATGCCCAACCAGCCCAAGACCTTTTATAAGATTGTTACCAGAGATTCACATTTCATATTTTTGAAGGACTGTTTCTTCAGCTGCCCTGCAGATTCCTAGAAGAAGGAATCTTATTTTCAAATGTTCCATTTTTCACTAGTGAATTAGGTAAAGAATATCAATGCCAGAGTCCTACTCTCAGTGGTCTCTGGAAGTGCTGTTTTTGGGCTGCTGCAGCAGTTTGGCAGCTAGGGCCTTGTCCCCTGATACTACCCTGCCATGCCCTACATGTATGTCCGCGGGTGATGGAGCAGACTTCACATGTGGCCTTTCCCCCAGGCTTCTCTCCTTGGCCCACATGTGACCGGACACCATGGACAGGAAGGGAAGGCAGGGGTATTCCAGAGCAAGACCCCAAGAGCAGAGGTGCTGCTTGTTCTTACCATGGGATAAGACTATGGAAACACTCAGAGGAAGATCAATTAGGAGCTGTGCCAGCTGCAGAGAGACCCAAAGCTCTGGTCACAACCTGAGGGTGTCACTCCAGAGCCCGCCACAGGAAGAGGAAGGGATGGACCTCCATCAGCTGTGAACTCCCACTGTGGCTTACCCAGGCCGCTCGCTGCTCCTGCTGTTGGAATGCACAGTGAAGACTGTCTCGTTCAGCTGGTCCCAGTAGTACTCAACACCAGAGTTCAAGGCCCTATAAATCAGCAGGAAAGGTGAGAAGAGAGAGAAAGTGGTATCAGAAAGGAGCTCTGACTTTAGGGATCGTGGCCTGGCAACTCAGCCTGTTCCTCTCCTGGGCAGGACAAGGACCAGGAGCAGAGATGCTCTGAATCCCGACCAGCCACTTCCTTCCTCCATGCAAAGCCAGACTGGCTCTTCCCAATGTCCAAGACACAAATAAAAAATAGTAACAGAAACAGGCAGTGGGTCCCAAATGTTCTTCAGACATTGAGAAAGACAATAATGGCAAAGGAGAGACTGCTGAAGAGATGGTGAGTCCTCAAATGCTGTAGTCCCTGAGACAGACTACTTAGGGCTGTACCTTGGGTCATTTCTAACTGCTGTAGGGGTGTGGGAAGAGGAACAAAGATATCTCAATATTTTTCATGTGCCCAGAGCTCAGAAATCTGAGCAGAAGAAAGTCCTCACTGAGTTTTTCTTTTCCCTGAGGACACAGCCTCCTTGGCCTGGTCAGCAGGATATGCACTTGGGACCAGGTACTCAGAGCCCAAGCAGATCAGTAGCCAGGCCTGGTCTCTACCCGTGGCTGGAGCAGACAGCCTCTGGTTGGTAGTATTCTTGGCAGAGGGGGAAGTGATACTGCTGAGCCCAGAGGTTGCCCATCATTCCCAGGACCAGAATATCAGTGGTAGCCCTCCCTCCCTGCAGAGATGTAGCCTCACATCAGTCACTGTGATGGACAGAAGGATGTGATGGTGACTCTGAAGTATGAAGTATGGGGACAGGAAGTAGGAGAGGTTTTGTGTGTACAGAACTGATAATTGAACCCAAAGCCTTTGCACTGACCTCCACCCTATCCCTTTCTGTTTTATATTCTGACAGAAGTTCTTGCTATGTCACTCAGTTGCCCAGGCTAGTCCCATGTAGAATTTAAAAGTCAAACCCTAAACAGGATGCACATGTTCTCGGAGAGCTCTGCCATAATTATATCCCTCAAATTCATGCACTACAGCTACCCCAAGGGTCCTCAGGAGGTGAGCACAGACAGGTCAGTCGTAGGATGGGAAGTGGTTGGGTGTGGAGGTGCATGCTTGCAACCACAGCCTCTTGGAAGGTTGAGGAAGGAGGATCCAGAGTTTGAGGCCAGCCTGGGCAACTTAAGGGAACTGCTTCAAAAAAGAAAGAAAGTTGGGCTCTGGAAGTGAAAAATGCCTCTCCAGTTTGCAGGAGCACAGTAAGGAGGTCTTGTACTGCCAGAGCAGCAGCACTTTGCAAAAACCAAGGAGACAAGCACCTGGATCTGGGAGGGAAAGTGAACACCTGGTGTAGAAAGCCTGTGTGCATGTATCTGTCTGCCCACTTGTCATTGTTTTAAGTTTTTTTTTTTTTTAAAGATAAGGTCTTGCTATGTAGGTAGCCATGCTTCTCCCTGAAACCGCTACCATCCTGGCTCAACCTCCCAAGGGGGAGGTTGCCCTACGTACAAACCAGTTTTTAACACAGAGGCATGGCTCAGCCTCCTTTAACAGGACAGAACTGATGGGGCCTGGTTGAAGGTAGGCTACACTAGGAGACTATGCTACCTTAGTAAAAGGCCACAGGAGCAGGCCCTAAGAAGGCGACATTAGGAAGAGGCAAATGGTTAGAAGTCAATAGCAGAAACCCCTAAAAAGTCATCACTGTACTTTTTTGGTGAGTGAATCCTGGCTGCATTAGGCATTATGTGAAGCCAGCTGTCAAGAAGCTTCTGATTTACAAACTTGGCAGGATTTATTGACAGGCTACAATACAGGCAGGCCCCTGCCAAATCTCTCCTCTGTAATTCTCGGTAGCCAGGGCTAGTAGCTGACAACAATCTGCTTACATCATACCTACAACAAACTGCAGGCTGCGTGACCAGGACCTGCCTTGTCTCAGCAAGGTGTACCAGAACAAAAGGGTCTGAGCTGGGTTATCAACATGGTGCCGGTGGCCAAGAGCCCCTCCAACACACAATCCAGTCAGGCAGCTTGTGCCATCAACCACTGTGACTACTAGATGTCCCCACAAAGCTTCACTCAGTCACAGGTGTGGCTTTTTAGAGGTGGCTGGATTTAGGGTGTATGCTGCCGAGGACAAGGATGTGATGCTGGGACTGATTCATGGTGTGATTTTTTTTTTTTTTTTTTTTTTTTTTGCAGAACCAGGGATTGAACTCATGCCCTTGAGCTTGCTAGAGAAGTGCTTATTCTACTAAGCCATCTCCCCAGCCCCATGGTGTGATGTTAGGATTAAGGCTGCCCCATTCTGGACATGAGTGCTACCTCCCTAAAGGCTGATAGCCTGGATAGGATATAAGGAACCAAAAGAGGGTAACTAACTGCTTCCTGTCTTCTGTCTGCCATGAACCCATGAACTCTTTCTCCTCTGTGATGCCATGCCACCCTGCCTTGGTGCCAATTACACAGTGAAACCTTTACAAACCTGTGCCAGTTTTTTTTTTTACCTCAGCAATGAGGAAAGTAACTTGGTTACTGAGCAACTTGCTGACGGGGTTGCCTGCTAATCAGCAGGGGCCAGTCACTTCATGTATGGTATAAGCGGCTCTCCTGCTGCTGCCCAGCCCACCTTCTTTATCCTGGCCTAACAACCTGGTATACTCCTTCTGTGGTCAGGAACATAACAAAGGCAAGCACATGGAATTGAGACTCAGACTCTGTGGCAGGCCCTGTTGAAGACACCTGCTCTGGCTCCTGGACCGAGCCTTCAGTGCCCAGTGCTGCTGATTCCATCTTTAAGGTGAACAATGATGTCACCACCCTCTTCTTCCTGAGTCTTGTAAGGAGGCTCTTCCTGGGGGACAAGCAAGTACACAGAGGGAAACAGAGCAGGATGGCCACTGGGACACCTCTCCAGGCAGACTTCCACTCAATACTGCTTCCTTTGGTGCCATCTGTAAGCAGGACTTCCAGGAACCTTGGGAGAGCCAGGCTGGCTGCCTCAGTGCTTCCTATACAGTCCACACAACTGTGCTCTGAATGACTCACCTTCTGGGGATTACTCCTGTTGAGGACATTTGTGCTTTACCCATCACTCACAAGGTTGCAGAGGCCAGGACCATACTACTGTCTCTATGGAAAGGAGGACATTTCCCACAAGACTTTACCCTGTTGCCTGGCGCTAGCTTCAGAAATGGAGCCAGGGGGAAATTCTGGCTCCTCTTTCCATTTAGAATAGGACTTTCTCCTTGAGCAAGGCTAGAGTTTTTGTCCCCACACTCGGCATCCCCTGCCTCACCTTACTTCTCTTTCACCACAGTCCCTCCATTCCTTTTCCTAGGCTGGCCCAAGAAGAAAAGGTCTTCTCTCAATACTGTGCTGATCTATGAGGCCAGAGGAGCCCAAACCCTAATGTCAGTTAGCCTGGTGCTTCACACCTGATCTGGCCCATGGGGTAGTCACTGGCTGAGGCTGTGGCAGCTTCTGTGGGTAGCAGGGTGTGGGGAGTGGTACCCCTCACTGTGAGGAAGAGTGGGTTTGGGGTTTTCAGCCCCCCTGGGCTGAAGAGCCAGCTGTTAAGTCTCTTGTCCCAGAATTCCCCCTTGGTGGGATTTGCACTGGCTGAGGCCTCTGTTACCTCCAGGCCATGCCTAAGGAGCCTGTTCCTGTCTGCTCAGCACTCTTGACAAGAGACAATAGAGGAGAATCAAGAGCAGTATTGAGAGTACAAAATGAGGTGCAGCTGCCTGTGCCTGGACAAAGACAGGCAACCACCTGTTTTGCAAGCAATCTTGGCCCAGCTGGCAGCCTGGATCCTGTGCCCTTGGGAATGGGTGTGCCCAGAGCTGCATCACTTAGGGACTGACAACCAGCTGCCTGTGAGAAAGAGCCACCCTGAGCACTTACTTCCCCACTGACTTGTTCTTCTCAATTAGGCCCACGAACTCTCAAGTGCTGTTCAAAAGCTGTGACTGTTCTCACTGATCTGCTCACTTCCCACTGTACAGACCCCCTGACCACATCAATACTGAAAATTGTATTCTTCACCTAAGCTCTAAAAGAGCTACAGAAGTATGTGTGGGGGCTGGGGAGATGGCTCAGTGGAATAAGCACTTCCCTGGCAAGTGCAAGGGTATAAGTTCAAACCCTGATTCTGAAAAAGAGAGAGAGAGAGAGAGAGAGAGAGAGAGAGAAGTATGTGTGTGCTCTTTCAGGAGGAATGTCTTTTACAGAAGGGAATATACTGCTTTTCTCAGGATTATAAGGCATTGGGATGGACAAAGCTATAAGGCAAAAATTCTGGATTGGAAAAATAGGAAGCCTAGTTCTGTCACTGAGCTGTTGGGAGGCCTGGGGCAAGTCTTAACTTCCTCACTCCTGTTTTAAGTCTTCCTTGCCTAAAACAGAATGACAGATAGGAAGGCAGCTAAGATATGAAAGTGACCAAACACTAAGGAAGCTCTGAAGAGCACAGGACAGTTATGCCCACATCAAATTTATTGGGTATCCTAAACTTCAGCCCTAACATTGAGGAGCTAAAGAAATCAGAAGAAACTGTAATATCAAAAAAGATAAGTTATTGATCCCCAGTATGGCAAAAAAGAAAAGAAACAAACAAATAGGACAAGTTAGGGCCAAGGAGATAGCTCAGTGGAATAAGTGCTTGTCTGGCAAGTGCAAGGTCCTGAGTTCAACCCCCTGGTACCAAAGGGGGGGGGATAGGTTAACAGGGCCAAATGGCACACATCTATAATTCAGGACTCAGGGGGCTGAGGCAAGAGGCTGAAGCAAAAGGATTACTTCAAGTTCAAGACTAGCCTGGGCTACATAGTGAGTGCAAGGCCAGCCTGAACTATATAACGATAACCTGTCTGGAAAAAACAAAAACAAACAAAAGACATGTTAGCCACTGAGGCAGGAGGACTGCAAAATGGAGCCTAGTCTGTATAATTTAGAGATTTAGCAAGACATGAGTGGAAATGGAGCTTAAGGAGAAGATCCTAGCATAGGGAAGGGAAAGAGAGAGAGAGAGAGAGAGAGAGAGAGAGAGAGAGAGAGAGAGAGAGAGAGAGAGATAGCTCAGGGTTTTCAAATCAAAGACCACAGAGAGCCCAGGAGAACAGCAAAAACTGGCTGGCCCAACAACTGGGCTAATAGTGGCACAAGTCTGAAAACAGGCTGTGTTCTGCAAAGATACAAGGAGATCATGAAAGACATTCTCTGAACTCAGCCTCTGAGAAACAAGTGGCTGGCAGAACAAAGCATGATCCCTGCTCCAAGAGCAGCTTGACTTAGTGAGGCTTAGGTGGCAGCCTCTCATCAGGAGGGGCTCTAAATATCTATCCCAAGAGCTGTCCTTAGAACCAGGTCTTCTTTCTTTTTTTTTTTTTTTTTAAATTCATTTATTTATTACAGTGTCTTGCTACACATCACGGATTCTTTTTTTGCGGGGGGGGGGGTCAGCTCAGCCCACCCTGGGGGGAGGGGCTGGCCTGGCATGTGGTGCTGGGGATCGAACCATGGTCCCTGAGAGGCGCTTTAGACCGCTGAGCTATCTTGCTGGCCCTAGGTCTTCTTTCTGCAGGACCTTTCTGTCCACCAGGTCCCGAGCACTGAGCTGGGCATGATTTGTATGCTTGTAGCCCCAACAGCTGGAAGGCTGAGGCAGCACGACTGCAACAAATTGAGACCAGCCTGGGCTACAAAAGCTACAGCCTGTCTTTTTTTTTTTTTTGCAGAACTGGGAATTGAACTCAAGCCCTTGCGCTCTACTGAGCTATCTCCCTGGCCCCTAGACCATGTCTAAAAAACCAAAATCAAACAAAAAGCTAAATAAACATCTCCAACAGAGAGACCCACCAGCCTAAGTCACATAAGTTCTATGATATGCAGACATCCTCCGAGGAGACTGTTCCCGAGGAAAAGGCTGCATCAGGACAGTCAGAGGACAAAGTGGTATTTAGTCAGCTGGAGCCCTGTAGCATCCCACGCAGCAATCAGCCTGATCTGCGAGGAAGCACTGAGCGCACGCTCCCCACCTGGCTGGATCTGGAGGTTAATGACTCAGGGTCCTGAGTGAGCCAATACCTGGGAGACCCTGTCCTCCGAAGAGCCAGAGTAAGGATCACTGGACAGAAATGCTCTCGCTCCAGTACCTACCCATTCTACCCCAAGACCAAAGAATAACTACTTTGACTTGAACTAGAGTTTTTTGGTCTGCTTCACCAGCACAGATAATGTTTCAGGCAGAAAGGAAAAAGGAAGGACACAGAGACAGGCTGTTAGAGATCAGTAGCTTGACAAATGAAGAGTGTGAACAATGCTCCATCTCCAGTTTTATTTCTTAAGTTACTGGTTATAGGATCTACATAAACCCAAGACCACCTGTTGGAAGTTTTCAGGGCAGGGGATTTGAGCCCAGGCCCTTGCACATGCTCTGTAAGTACTCTCTCAGGGAGCTGGTCCTAGCCTCCCTGACTGAATATTTTAAAAGGGTTTAAAGAATAATTTTTTTTAATCTACAGTTTTGCCTGCAGGGACTTTACTATCACTAGGAAACCAGAGAGTAAGAGTCAGCAGGCAATAAAAGGGAGAAAAAAACCTGCTTCACACTGACTTACCTGGAAGGAGGAGCTAGTTTCACCTAAGACTGCAAGGCTCCAGTAGGATATTACTGCTCGCTCTGGCCCACAAACCAGGGCTCGCTGCAGCCCCAGCGCAGACCCAACCCCACAGGGCCCCAGGCACTCACTCCGGTCTGCAGATCACCAGGTCTCCTTTGTTGGTGCCGTAGGCCAGGCCGAGCCCTGGCTCTGGCAGCCAGCGGGCAGAGTTGATGCTCACGTGTCTCCGCTGGTCAGCAGGCATGGGGTAAAGGACGTTGAACACTCTCTGAGCAGGGCCGATATGGAAGGAAAGAGCACAGGGGTAGGACTTGTTACCAAGAATAGCAAGATCCAGGAGAAGCTGACACTGGAGGCACGGGAAGTGCTTAGGCCGGGAACAGGCAGGTTCTCATCATGCCAGAAGCTCTGCACGCAGAAGTGCCGTGCTGACCCTGTCCCCAGAGTGTGCTGAGATAGCGATTGAGATTAGGCATCATGGTGGCACGCGTCTGTAATCACAGCTCTTGGGAGGCTGAACTAGGAGGCTGACTCTTACTCTCTGGTTTCCTAGTAATAGTAAAGTCCCTGCAGGCAAAACTGTAGATTAAAAAAAATTATTCTTTAAACCCTTTTAAAATATTCAGTCAGCCTCCCAGAATAAGAGGGACCCTCTTATTCTGAATGAGAAATAACTTTTCCTTTTCTTTGGGAGGGGGATTGGGAATTGAACTCAGGACCTGTGCATGCCAGGCAGGTGCTTATATCACTGAGTTAGATTCTTGGCCCTCTTTCTTTCCTTTTTTGGAGACATGGTCTCACTGTGCAGCATAGGCTGGTTTTGAACCAAAGGCCCCCTTCCAGAGCCCACGGCCCTGAGAAGGATTGCCCGCAACTAGCTTCTGACCAGACTGTGAGAGGCAACCTGGGATGGTAGTCCTGCTACCCTGGAAACCACAGCACTCTCACAGCAATGGGGAACTGGAGGTGACGGGGGCGGGAGGGGGTGATCACAGAGAACATTCTTAATTCATCTAATTAAAAGCACTGTTAACCTGCTATTGTTAAATCTGTATTCAAATATAGAGGGGAATCTTAAACACACAGGTACACAGTCTCTTGGCTTATATAAATCATCATAAGGACCTGATCCTCTTTGTCAAGGAGAGAGTCTCCTTCCAACAGTCTAGGCATCTTCTTAAGCTGAAGTATCCTCCTATAGTCTCGGTACTTGGGAGGCTGAGGCAGGAAGAGCAACAAAGGCTTGAGGCCAGCCTAAAGTACATAGTGAGACCCTGTCTCAAACAAAACAAAACAAAACAAAACAAAACAAGGGCTGGCCAAATAGCTCAGTAGATTAAAGCACCTGCTTAGGCAGACATAGCAGCCAGGGTGGATCCCATGTGCCGTGCTGACCCTGTCCCCAGAGTGTGCTGAGATAGCGATTGAGATTAGGCATCATGGTGGCACGCGTCTGTAATCACAGCTCTTGGGAGGCTGAACTAGGAAGATCACCATGAGTCTGATCTACATAGTGAGACCTTGTAGACTCTGCACTAAATACAAACAAAACAAAACAAAAGCCTGGGAAGCAAGACAGAGAGAGAAAAAAAAAAATAAAAAGCCTGGGAAGGACATGGGAGCCAAAAGGAAGATGGGAGCTCAGACTATCACTTGGGAGGGCTTGTGGTTGAGACCCAATGCTATCAAACTATGTCTCTTGATATCAGCTTATGTAGAACACCTACATTCAAATAATGTTGCAGTCAGGATTTACAAGAAAAAAGGCTGAATAGAGGACATAATTTATAGGAGTATTCTATCACATTCATTGAGAGTCAAATGCAAAAGAGAGTGGGAGATCTGTCCATACACTAGAGATCCAAAGAATCCAGCTGAGGGGCTGGAGATATAGCGCAGTGGCATAAGCACCTGCCTGGCAAACCCAAGGTCCTGAGTTTGATCCCCACTACTGCAAAAAGCAAAACAAACAAAGCAGTCTTTAGCAGAGCTAGGGTGATAGCTCAGTGGAATAAGCGCTTGCCTGGCAAGCACAAGGTCCTGAGTTCCATCCTTGGTACCACCCAAGCCCCCCAAAAAAAACCCCAAACTCAATCACTTTAAAAACAAAAAACAAAGAATCCAGCTGGAAGCCTGGAGCCCACTGCAATGTCTTAGCCAAGTCTGCATCAAGGAACTGCACTGGGAAAGACCTAAGGTTAGTGGTAGAAGCTAGAACGTTTGTGCCACCTGGATGAAGGACCTGTGCCCTCCACACCCGGCACCGTGCTGACTCAGTTCAGCTAGGCATTACCAGTTGGCCTGCACTGTGGCCAGGAAGTTATGCTCAAGGAAAGGACCAGAAAGCCTCTGAAAAGAACCACAGCCACCCTCAGCGAAAGCAAGGACCTGAGCTCCTCTGACAATGAGAACACATGAGTTTGTATCAGAAAAACCAGCACGACAAGCTTCTCCTGGAGAATCACAGCACCGTCTTCCCCTCCAGTTCCCTTTATGCTACTGGCAACGACACCCAGGGGGGCCCTCCACGCCCAGCACCATGTGGATGCAGTTCAGCTGGGTGCTAACAGTTGACCACCTGTTGTCAATCCAAGGCAGAAAGGCAAAACTTTTAGAGCTTTCAGTAATAACAAACAGCCCACTGCTTGTGCCACCACTGAGTGAAAGAGATGATGCAGGTTACCAGGAACCTGCATCTGGGAGCTCAGGAAAGGGCTATGAACAGGAACAGGGCTGACAACCTGTAAGCTGAAATTTTATTGTTCTTTTAGCTTCTCCTCCTTTCTTTCTACAAACTAACATAAAATTGGCTTTACCTAACCCTAGGGCTGATCCAAGGGTGGGTTGAGAAAATACAGGAGTTGGAAAAGCAACCTCTTTTTGGTCAGTTGAGGTCTCACCGCTTTGCCCAAGTCAGCCTTAAACTCAAGGGCAAAAATGTTCCTCACTTTGGCCTCCTGGTGCATGCCTGGGACTAGAGATAGGTGCCACCATGCTTGGCTTAGTAATTATTTTTCTAATTACTGTGACAAGATACAAAAGAGTGTTAGTGCTGGTTGTGGTGGCATAACCCTATAATTCCAGCACTAAGGAGGCTGAGGCAGGAGAATCACTATGAGCTTGAAACAAGTCTAGGCTACAAAGTGAGCTCAAGGCCAGCCCGAGCTGTCTCAAAAAGAAAAACCATAGGCCAGTGAGATAGCTCAGTGGAGTAAAATACCTGCTTAGGTAAGCTTAGTCCTCTCTCTCTCTCTCTCTCTCTCTCTCTCTCTCTCTCTCTCTCTCTCTCTCTCTCTCTCTCTCTCTCTCCAGAAAGACAAAACAAGAGAATTAGCTCAGTTTGAAGGCCTTGGGTTCAATCCTATACATTTTTTTTTCTATTATGTATTTGGTACAGGGTCTCACTATGCAGCTCACACTTATAGTGATCCTCCTGTTTTCCACCTCCCCAGTGCTGGAATTACAGGCATGGCCACCATGCCAGGGATCGCCAGCTCAGCATGCCCAGGGTGTGGGGCCTGGGATCGAAGCCTGGTCCTTGAGCTTGTCAAAGCAGGCACTGAGTCCACTGAGCTATCTCGCCAACCACACATACACACATTTTTAAAAGGAAATGTCCAAGTTTAAGAGTCTATTGTATAATTTCTGTGAAGTAAGTTATAATTCTGGCCTGGATAAGAATATGGGGTAAGAAGGTAGGCTCAAGAACTAGGTGTGTGAGCCGGGCGTGGTGGCGCAGGCCTGTAATCCCAGCACTCGGGAGGCTGAGGCAGCAGGATTGTTGTGAGTTCGAGACCAGCCTGAGCTACAAAGTGAGCTTAAGGCCAGCCTGAACTGCATAGTGAGACCCTGTCTCAAAAAGACAAAAAAAAAAAAAAAAAAAAAAA
>PVKA01032290.1:0-25344 GCA_004027165.1 Ctenomys sociabilis
GAAATAGACTGCATGAAGCAGACTCAAAGAGATATAGAGGAACATAAAATCACAATGACAAGCTTGCAAAACCATTTGATTGAAAGTGAAGATAGAGTTTCAGATATTGAAGATACTGGTGCAGCGAGTGAAAAAGAAAGAAATGCTGTCTTAAAAACAACTAGGATGCACGAAAAAATAAAGCATCCCCTGCAAGAGATGCACAATGCAAAGATGAACAAAGTAAGACTAATAGGCATCAAAGAGAAAAAAAAGGAGTCAATAAAATGACATAAAAAGAATACGGGCAGAAGTAATAGCAGAAAACTTCTCAAATACAAGGAAACAAACTGACATTCAGGTAACCAAAGCATACAGAACTCGAAATAACTTCAACCGAATTAAAAACACACTGAGATATATAATCTTCAAGATCCCAGAAATGTAGCACAAGAATAATATACTGTATGCTGCTAGAGAAAAGAAACAGATCACATTGAAAGGAAAACCCAACAGAATAATGGTTTTCTCTTCAAAAACCATGAAGGCAAGGAGAGTATGGAGGCAGAGTAGTTCAAATCCTCTATGAAAACAAATTCCGGCCAAGAATACTATACCCTGAGAAACTGTATTTCAAGCATAATGGAGAAGTAAAATACTTCCATGACAAAGAACAAGTAAAGAATTTTATGATGAGAAAGTCAGCCCTCCACAGACTACTGAAAGATATTCTAGAGAGAGACTAAAATGATCAGAACTTCATGTATGTGAACAGAAGGAACCCACTAAATAGGGCAAAAAAATTAAAGATAGGACAAAAAGGAATAAAGAACAGCAGGTAAAGAACATGTCGATCTTAAATTAATACATCTCAATTATCACCATCAATGTAAATGTACTCATCTAATTGAGTACTATGTACTCAATTAGAGGACATAGACTGGCACAATGGATTAGGAAACACAATGCAACAATATGCTGCATACAAGAAACACACTTAAAAAAAAAAAGAAACACACTTAAGTCAGAAAGAAATTCATAGGCTGAAAGTCAAAGGATGGAAAAAAAAATACTACATGACCCAGCACCTTGGAAAAATCAGGGTAGCAATCCTATTTTCAGAAAGTCTCAACTTCAAATCAAGAACGATGAAATAAAGAAGGCCAATATATACTGGTTAGGGGAGAAAATCAAGAGAAAGAGTTAACACTTATAATTGTATATGAACTAAATATAGGAGCATCCAAGTATATATGACAAATCTTAATGGACCTAAAAAGTCTAATATCCAAAATGACAGTCTTAGCAGGAGGACTTAACGTGCCCTTATCCCCAAAAGACAAGTAAGGCAGACAAAAAATTAGCAAAGAAGTAGCAGTACAGAGCCAGAGGTTGGAACAAATGGACTTAGTGGACATATACGGAGTTTTCCACCCAATGACAGCTAAATATACCTTTTTTTTCAGCTGCACGCGGCTCATTTTCCAAAATAGACCACATACTAGTCCAGAGGTCATGCTTAAGTATATGCAAGAAAGCAGAAATTATCACATGAATATTATCTGAACACAGTACAGTGAAACTGGAATCACACGAGACAAGAAAAAAGAAAAATCCTGTAAATACACGGAAATTAAATAACACCTTACTGAGCAAGCAATGTGTCAGAGATGAAATTAAACAAGAAATTGAACAAAATATCTACAATTCAAGGAAAATTCAAGCACAACTTCTCAGAATTCATGGGATGCGATGAGGCAAACTCATAGCTGTGAACTCAAACTTTAGGAAAACAGAATTGGAACAAATAAACACCCTAATGATGCACCTCCAGCATCTAGAAAAGGAAGAGCAAACCAAACCCAGAGCCCAAAGGCAGGAAGAAATCATGAAGATTGGAACAGAGGTTAATTCAATTGAAATGAAGAAAACAGTTCAAAGAATCAATGAATCAAAAAGCTGGCTGTTTGAAAGACTGAATAAAATTGTTAAGCCCCGAGTTAACATCATCGAAAAAAGGAAAGAAAAAATCCAAATACATGCACTAAGGAATGAAAAGGGAATAACTATCACACACCCTGTGGAAATTCAGATTACCAATAGCTACGTTGAGAATCTTTACTATCACAGAATAGATGACACAGAATAAATGGAGAGATTCCTTGAATTGTACAATTACAATACCTGAATCAAGAAGACATAACAACTCTCAATATCCCAGTAACAGCCAATTAAATATGAACTGTAATAGAAAGGCTATTGACAAAGAAGAGTCCAGGCCCTGAGGCATTCACAGCTGAATTCTACAAGAAATTTACAGAAGATATAAGTCCAATACCCTTCAAACTCTTGAATAAAATTGAAAAGTAAGTAGTCCTCCCAAAATCATTCCTGGAGGCAAGTATTTGTTGTTGCTTAATTTCTTTTTTTAAATTTTATTGAAGTAGAAATACCAATGAGATAGTTTTAAGATACCTCAACAAGATGGATTTAATAAATTAAAACATAGCAAACTGTTCTCATAATGTTTTTGTATCGTACAAGGTGCATACATGATATTATACTTACAGACATTATTATAGCATATGTCTCTTATCAGTAAATTAAGAGAGAGTAGCTGTTTATGTATCTTATTTTTATACCTGAATTACATCAAAGATTCAATAATTAATACTTTCCACCTTGTTATTTTCCTAGTGGTTGTCCATAGTACTAGCTGACATAATATCCTGTCCAACCACCATTAGTGCAAATCTTGCCTCTCATAGAATTATGTAGAAGCACGTTATCTATCCCAACTGTACTGTCCTTACACACACATCATGATTCTTCCTTTCAATGACCCTTCCTTTGTCTATACCTGTCAAAGATGGGCTCTCCATTGTCATTCAACTAATCTAGGTGCCTGAACTCGACAACACAATACAACACAGTCCAGCATTCCACAACAATAGTGAGTTATTCAAAGAAGTTGTCAAGCATAGCCATTTACAGCTCAACTTATTATTATGGCCCCGCGATGTATATCTCATTTTTATACTTTTCTGCTGGATGGTTAAGACCTAGATAGAGCAAAACCTATATACCAACACATGTATTTTTTGTTTCTTATGAGGTCAGTGAAGTCCCTTCAGAGTTTATCTTGTAATCCTGTACTTTACTCTATAGATCTTTTATCTGTGTCATCCATGTGGATGAGTCATGGCCAATGCTTGACCAGTTTGCTCTCTGTGAGAGCCTGAGAGAACGTATTTTTTCCATGTGGTTTAATTTCCTTATGACAACCATTCTTAATGGAGTGAGATGCTATCCAGTGTTGGTTTAATTTTCATTTCATGGATGGCTAGTGAGTATACTTATACCAAACCAGGGAAAGATGCAACTAAAAAAAGAGAACTGTAGGCCAGTCTCCCTCATGAACAAAGATGCAAAAATCCTCAATAAAATCCTAGCAATTAGAATACAACAAATCAGCAAGAACATTATACACCAGACATGGAGGTAGGCAAGGAGTTCATGAATAAAAGTCAATGAGCATTTTGAAGTAATGTTGGAATAATACTTCAAAGAATTAACAACTGCATCCTCCTCTTATTGAGAACTTTTTGAATGTCAAAGAAAGTACCAAAAAAGTGAAAAGACAACCCACAAATTTTGAAAAAATCTTGCCTAATAAGCACGCAGACAAAGATCTACTCTCTAGAATTTATAAAGAACTAAAAACCTTTAAGGCCCCCAAAAGTTAAAGACCCATTCCAAAAATGGACATCTGAAAGGCACACAGTTCTCACAGGATGATATTAAAGAAGCGAATAAATATATGAAAAAATGCTCCATATCACTAGCCATCCATGAAATGTAAATTAAAACAACACTGAAGTAGCATCTCACCCCACAAAAAATGGCTGTCATGAAGAAATTAACCAATGACAAATGTTGAAGAGGCTGTGAGGAAAAAGGAACCCTCCTCAGTGGGAATGTAGACTGGGGTAACCATTAAGGAAATCAGTGTGGAGAATATTTTAAAACTAGGATTGGAAATCCCATTCAATCCAACTATTGACCTACTGAGATTTTTCCCAGAAGAACTGAAAATGTCATATCATAGGGATATATGTGTACTTTTGTATGTAGCAGCACAATTTGTGATAGCCAAATCTTGGAAAAAACCAACATGCCCATCACCTGAGGAATGGATGAAAAAGATATTATTTTATACAATGGTGTATTATTCAGCTACAAAAAATGAGAAACTCAAAGCTTTCATATTTAAGTGAATGTCCCTTGAAGATGTACTCATAAGTGAAATAAACCATATTTACCTGTGTAAATATCATATAGTTTCCCTAGTGTAGTAACTCAAAAATGAAACACAAATAGAAATGTATAATACAATTAAAAGGAAAGAAAGAATTTGCAGATTGGACAGTGAGGAGAGGGCAAGGAGAAAAGCTAGGAAACATGACAGGGGCAAAGCCATATGTTCATATGCACAAGAAGGATAAGGCAAGGATCCTGTGAATCTGCAGCATGTTTTCGTAACTTGCAGTTAACTGGTAGGATTCTCACCCTGACAAACTATATATGCTGATAACTGTGAACCAAGCATCTGCATTGAAGATAGCAATGTGTAATGGTAGGGACATGCCCGCATGCCTGTCATTCTGGTCTTCGAAATACATACTGCTGGTTATGACATACCGATTACTGCCATGCTGTCTCCCAAGTAAATGTGTGTTTTTAAAAAAGGCAATATATGAAAACAAGAGGCAGGAAAAAAAGAAAAGTCACAAGCGAATCCTGTTTTAATGCTGTATATGGTTAAATTTCTTAACTTTTGGGTAAAATTATATAATTGTTTATTCATATTTTTTATTTTTTAGTGTTTGTCTACATATTCTGCAGGACCTTAAAGTTTAACATAACAATACTTAATGGAAAATGCCTGTTCCATGTTATGCCCAAGATGTATGATATTCAGACAAATAGGTTAAACCCAACTGCATGTGTTATAGGGTAATAATAAGCTTCTCTTCTGGATGGTTAACAACGTGAAATTTCAGAACAGAAATCAGAAAAAATGATGTACTTCAAGGACAGCCAACATTTTGTCCTAGCCTTTTAGGGTCAGTGAGGAATCAGGACATAAGTGAATCTATATTGTAACATCAATTAACTCAGTTGTGTCCAAATTTTCTGATCAAGGAGATTATGGGGCCACAGAGGAATGTGATTGATGGTGTAGAGTATGCCTATGGAGAAAAAACATTCTCTGAAACTTTCACAAAGAGCGAATTGGTCAAGCAATGGCCCTGACTCATCCACATGACTGACACTTACAGAATATCATAAACTATGGTATAGTGTTCCAGGTTAATTCCTGAGGGGATTTCACTGACATTATCAGAAACAAAAGTTACATCTTTTGTTATTTAAGTCTTGATTTACCTTGTTCTCAACTATCCAGCAGAAAAGTATAAAAATGAAGTATAGAATGTAAAACCACATTAATATGCTGAGCTATGAAAAGCTCAAGTCAACAACTTTGGACATTGCCAGTTTTATGGAAAATCTACTACTATTATGGAGTACTAGACTGTACTGTGAGGTTCTGCTGAACTCAAGCACCTACAATATTGAAATGGCAATGAATGCCCATCTCTGACAAAAGTAACCAAACAAATGAAATAGAAGTGAATTACCCTTTTGTATCTGTATACTCAGAATAGTTAGGATAGATATACATTTCCATTCTCTTCACTCAATGAATAGAGTGGCTTGTTATAATAGTGTTAGAGACAGGATATCATGTTTCCATCTTGTATAATGAATAACCACTATGGCAACAATATGCAATGTATTAATTCTTGAAAATGTGCCAGTAATTGGTTGTGAAACTTTCTCATTGATATTTGTTTCTCAATGAAATTATTAGAAAAACAGAAAAACAGTAAGGTGGATGAGAATGTTCTCAGCCATCTTAGTAGATTTGATTACCATGTGATTTGTAGGTTGCTACTTTTGGTTTGGTTGTAATAGAGGTATTTGTTTTCAGAGCTTTATCTGTAAAAGGGAGGGATGCCTGTGAATCATACTGCCAAAGACAAAACTTTCATGCCAAATTATTTACTTGAAGACAGAAGATGCTGTTATTTACTGAATAGGGAACCAGAGGACATCATTGAGAAAAAGTGCTTGTTTACAGAGATACAAACAGGAGAAATACGGGATGAGCACCACTGGAGAAGTAGGCAGGCTATTTCTGTACACTGTGTCATGATCTTATAGTGTGGTTTGTTTTTTGAAGGCAGTAAAGTTGCTAAACGCTTGAGGATATTTTGAGCCAAATACCGGGTGAACAGACTCCAATGGGGAAATCCTTGAGTCAGTTGCAAAAAGTTCCAAGTGTGGTGGGTTAAATGAAGACCGCATGTTGAAGGAGTTTTAGGAAGATGATGGAAGCAAAAAGAGAACTGTGGTTCATAGTGTTACAATGTGCAGTGTTATTTCAGCACAGCCCTGCTTTCACTTTGGTAAGCCAATGTTCCTAAAAAGCATTTGGCTAAGTGCATATGTATCCCTCAGTGTGCAGTGGAGAGAAGGTTTCACATAGTTGGTGAAAACTATTAGTGTTGCTGCTGACAGTGGGAAATGCTAATTCCAGAAGGTAATGCTGACAATAAAGTATCATAGGGTTTCTTAGACATGTAATTTTAAAATTAAAATGTAGTTTTGAAAACAAGACTACACTGCAGGTAAATCACATTTATTCTGTGAGAAAATAATGGAAACCGGGAAAATAGCTCATTGACTAAAGTACTTGCAAGCAGGTGCAATGCCTGGGATTGCAATGCCAGCACCTCCCCTGGAGTGCTCCGAAACAAAAATTGAGACTGGGCTTTGTGACCTACACCTGTAATCTCAGCTCGTTGGATACTAAAAACAGGTGGATCACTAAAAGTCCATTCTAGCAGTGAAATTCTGAATATCCTGTAGACCTTTCCATGAAAAATGAAGAAGAAGAAGAAGAAGAAGTAGAAGAGGAAGAGGAAGAGGAAGAGGAAGAAGAAGAAGAGGAAGAGGAAGAGGAAGAAGAAGAGGAAGAAGAAGGAGAAAAAAGACAGACAGAAAGAGAAAGACAGACAGAAAGAAAGAAACAAAGAAAGAAAGCAAAAATAATGGAACCAAGAATTGATACCAATTTTAGAAACAATTACACTTGTTCATTTGTAAATAGAACAGTGCAGTTCTATACTTTAAATGGGCACACTCTTGCATAAAATCTAAAGTGCTTTTATTTGTTTCATTCTTATTTAAACAACTTGGCATTTAGCCTACCTTAAGGTTTTGGAAAAATAAAGACGACAGTTGAAGTCTGGGGAATAAATACAGCAAGAAGCCCTGTGATGTTAAAATTTGGAATAACTTTCCCCTGAAATAGAATAGAATTGGAATTAAAAACACCTGGGTTTGGGTCAGAAAGTCAGACAAATTAGACAACTTGAAGAATTACCTTTTAACTACAGAAGCTATTGACTACCTTTAGAGATTAATGAATTGTAAGGGTGGAAAGAATCGTAAAACTTGTCTATTTTATGAAGCCAATAGATCCTGAAGAGGGCACTGCACTGTCCCTGTGAGGTGGCTGTGGAGCCACTGCCCTGACACCTCAGAGATGGAGACCTCAGGGGCCTCCAAATAGCACCTTCCCGCTTGCCTAGTGAGCAGGGCACAGCAGGTGTGCACTCCCAATCCAGAGATCTTCATGCAATAGTATGGTTCACAGAAGGTTGTGTATTTCCCAACTTGTTCGAGCAGTTAAGAATAGCTCATGGCAGAGAGGATCCTGTTATACTTAGAACTCCATCTTTGTCCTCTTTAGTTTGTTCTCTTTTTGCACTAAAAATTGAAAATTATTTTAGTTTGCTAAGGCTGTCTTAATGATGTACCATAGGGTGGGTGTATTAAACAGCAGAGATGCATATTCTCGCATATTCTCTGTTCTGGAGGTTGTAAATCTGAGAACAAGTTGTGTACACAGTTGGCTCCTTAGGTGCCTTTTACTCCAGGTGGCCTGCTTCTCCTCATCTTCACATGCTCTGTCCTGAATGAGTTTGTCTGTCTCTTCTTATGTAGTCACAAGTCCTGTCAGAGTAGGCAAGCCTCACTGACTCATCTTATTTTCTTTATCTCTTCTTAAAATTTCATTATCAAACTCCAGTAATTGTGAGAACAAGGGCTGATAGGGATATGGAGAAATTGGAACTCTTATATACTGCTTCTAATAATGTAAATTGGTATAGCTCATATGTAAATCAATAAAAAATTCATAAAGAAAAATAACTGTAAGATCCAGAAATCCCACTTCAAAGTACATAACCAATAGTAACCCATCAACACAGTAAGAAACTTTTTCACTCTCATATTTATTGCAGCATTTATTCACAATAGCCAAGATACAGAATCAACAAAGTGTCCATTAACAGGTGAATGGACAAATAAAATGTCATTTGGGTGCACAATGCAGTCTTTATTATTCCACTATAAAAAAGAGTGAAATCTTATCACCTAGAGGATGTTATGTCAAGTGAGGTGAACCAGTCACAGAAAGACAAATATCATATGTTCTTACCTGTATATGGAAGCTAACGTCAATCTCAGGGATGGACCTTAGAAAACAGATTCCTGCTGTACAGGAAGGGGAGAGGGAGGAGACAGAAGTTGGCTAATGGTTATCAAATACAATTATATAGAAGTCAGACTATCTAGTGTTGCAGAAGAGAAGGGTAACAATAGTTCCTAATTTATTACTTATCTCACAAGAACTAGAAGAAAAATTCTGAAGGTCCTCAACACTAAGAAATGATCAGTTCCCAACTTGATAACTATTCATTGTGTAACTATGGAATTATCAACTTGTACTCCATAAGTCTGTGGAATCAACAAGTGTCAAATAATTTACTAACAACAGGCTGAATTTCAATTTTGAGAAAAGTAGTTGAGAACACCTGAAAAATGTAAGGAATTACTTTGTGATGTATCTCCATCATTAGCTAAGATTAGTGATGGAAATTCTGAAAGCAACCTACAGTAAATCCAAGTCACAATTTACCTAAAAATCTTTTGTAGGTCTTTCCCCTTTGTAATGAGACTATCTGTTGACTCTAAGGACCCAATTAATGCACAACAAATGGAGAATTCCTAACAAGAATAAATTGTATGCCCACCCCCAAGACCTCCAAGTGGGTGAGAACTTCTGAGACTCTTGGCCCTGATCCAACCCATCCTCATCCAACAGTGAGTGTTTAGGAAAACATCTGGCTTCCCTGCACTGTCAGCAAGAGAACCAGAGAGCAAAACTCAGGCATCCACATGAGTGACACACTTTACTGCCCCCTGCAACTCCTGCAGCTTCCCGAAGCCCCTGGCCCAAAGAAAAATGAGCAAGAGAGAATTTTTGTGACTCTTTCGGCTCCCGATACAGCCCAGCATGGCCTGGTGAGTGTGTGGTAGATCTTTGGTGCTCCCTGGAGCTCCCTGGGCCAGGGCACAACAGACGGAAACTACAGGCTCAGAATTGTGCCAGAAGGGCTCTAGAAAAAAGAAGCTTAACAGAATAGCTAGATCCTGGCCAGGCATAACTGGATAAACTCAAACTTAATAGATTGGCACCCGAATCTCATTATGTGCTAAGGTTGTAATGGCACCAAAGCTCTACAAGAAAATGTCAGAGGTCAGTGCTATACAAAATGACAAAGACAAGGAACAAAATGCAATCTCGGGTCTCAATCCAATCCATGATAAGTGCAGAGGACAGTAGCTCAGCTGAAATGAATGAATTAACAAAGTCAGAAGAAATGAAACAACAGCATAAAGGTACAGAGCAATTCAGACCAGAATTAAAGTCTGAAATAAACAAAGAAGTTTTTGAATGCATAGCATCTGAAGTAATGAATCAAATCTAGAAATGAATGAGGGAAACACAATGCCCACCCAGAACAAGTGCAGAGTACAGTAGTTCAGCTGAAACGTATGAATTAACAGCATCACAAGTAAAGAAACAACAGAAGAAAGGTAAAGAGGAACTCAGAGCAGAAATAATTTCTGAGTAAAAAACGAAATCTTTGAAATCATGGCATCTGAAGTAAAGAATCAAATCCAGAAAAATGTGGAGGAAAACCAATTTGGAAAAAACTGTGAAGTAAAAGCATTAATACCTACCTCTAAGAAAACATAGATTAAAAAAAAGAAAGAGGAGATTAGAAATATGATAGATTCTTTGAATGACCAATACAATAAAGAAGTAGATCGCATGAAACAGAGTCAAAGAGATATAGAAGAATTTAAAATCTCAATCATGTGTCTACAAAACCATTTGAGTGAAAGTGAAGAGAAGAGTTTCAGATCCTGAAGACACTGGTGGAGCTAGTGCAAAGGTGAGAAAGGATCTGTTAAAAAGAACTAGGATGCATGAAAAAATAATACGTCACCTGAAAGACAATGCCATGATGAATAGTGTGAGAAAAACAGGCATCAATGAGAAAGAGGGAGTCAATACAAATGATGTAAAAAGAAGCTGGGTAGAAGTAATACCAGAAAACTTTGCAAATATCAAGAAACAACCTCACCTTCACATAACTGAAGCATACAGAATGCCACATAACTTCAACACAAATAAAAACACATGAAAACATGTAATAATCAAAATCCCAGAAATCCAACACAAGAAAAATAGACTGAAAGCGACTAGAGAAGAGAAAATCATATTCAAAGGAAAACCCATCAGAATTACAACCAACTTCTCTTCAGAAACCAAGAAGGGAAGTAGACCTTGGAGCCGAGTTCTTCAACTACTCCATGAAAACAAATTCCAGCACAGACTACCACACCTGCAAAACTCTCTTTCAAGTTTGATAGAGAAGTAAAATACTTCCATGACAAAGAACAACTAAAGAATTTCTTGATGACAAAGCCATCCCTATACAGGCTACTGAAAGATGTCCTAGAGATAGGCCACAATGACCAGAACTTCAAGAATGAGAATGGAAGGGACCCACTAAGCAGCACAAACAATTAAACACAACATAAAAAGGAGTAAACAACCTCAGGTAAGTATCATGACAATCGTAAGTCAACACATTTCAATTAAAACCATCAATGTAAATGGACTTTATTCACCAATTAAGAGAAATAGAGTGGCAAGTGGATTAGGAAACAAAATGGAACAATATGCTGTATACAAGAAACACACTTAAATCAAAGAGACATTCATAGGCTTAAAGTCAAAGGATGGAAAACCATACGATATGCCCTAGCACCCCAGAAAAAAGCAGGAATAGCAATTCTGTTCTCAGACAATCTCAGCTTCAAACCAAGAATGATCAAACAACACAAAGCAGGACACAATATATTGGTTAGGGGAAAAATTCAAGAGCAAGAGGTAACACTCATAAATATCTATGCACCAAACACAGGAGCACCCAACTAGGTAAGACAAATCTTAGTAGACATACATGAAAAATCTAATATGCAAGACCACAATTTTAACAAGAGACTTTAACACTCCTTTATGTCAAAAAGATAGGTCAACCAGACAAAAAATTAGAAAAGAAATTGAAGAACCGAAGCAGAAGTTTGAACAAATAGACCTGGTGGACATAGCAGAATGTACATTTTTTTCAGCTGTACATGGGTCATTTTCCAAAATAGACCACATGCTTAAGTGTCTGCGAGAAAACAGAAATTATCACATGTATATTATCCAATCATAGTGCAATGAGACTGGAAATAAATGACAAAAGAAACCAGAAAAACCTGCTAAATCTATGGAAATTAAACAACATCCTATTCAGTAATCAATGGGTCACAGATGAAATTAAACAAGTAAATCAACAATATTTACAATTCAATGAAAATTCAACCACAACTTGCCACAATTTATGGGATGCGACAAAAGCAGTTCTTAGAGGGAAAATCATAGCTATGAACTCATACATTAGGAAAACAGAACGGGAACAAATAAACACCCTAATGTTATACCTCTGATTTCTACAAAAAGCAGAGCAAACCAAACTCGGAGCCCAAAGACGGGAAGAAATCATAAAGATTAGAGCAGAAACTAATTCAATTGAGATGAAGGAAACAGTTCAAAGAATCCACAAATCAAAAAGTTGGTTCATTGAAAGACTAGATGAAGTCTATAAGCCCCTAGCTATCCTCATCAAAAAGCAAAAAGGAAAAATTCAAATACAAGCAATAAGGTATGAAAAGGGCTAAATTACCACAGACCAGTGGAAATTCAGAAGATTATCAATAAATAACTTGAGAATTTTTACGCTCACAGAATAGAAGACATAGAAGGAATGGATAGATTCCTCAAAAATGAATCAAGAGGACATAACAACACTCAATAAGCCAATAACAGTCAACAAAATATGAAACATAATAAAAAGCCTACAGACAAAGAAAAGTGCAGGTCCTGATGGATTCACAGTTGAATTGTACAAGAAATTTATAGAAGATATAATCCCTACACTCCACAAACTCTTCACTGAAATAGAAAAAGGAGCAGTCTTCCCCAAATCTTTTCTTTTTTTTTAGAAAATTGGGACTGTATACACAGCTATTCTTTTTTTTTTTTTTTTTTTTGCAGAACCAGGGATTGAACTCAGGCCCTTGCGCTCGCCAGGGAAGCGCTTATTCCACTGAGCCATCGCCCTGGCTCATCCCAAATCTTTTCTTGAGGCAAGTATTGTACAGATTCAGAACTACAGGCCAATCTCACTCATGAACATAGATGCAAAAATCCTCAAAAAATCCTAGCAAATAGGATACAGCAAATCATCAAGAAGATCATACACCATGAACAAGTAGGATTCATCCCAGTATTTCAAGGTTGGTTCAATATTCAAAAATGTATAAATGCAATACACTGTAATAATAGACTGAAATATAAAAATGCCATGATCCTCTCAATTGATGCAGATAAAGGTTTTGACAACACTCATTCATGTTCAAAGCCCTACAAAAAATTGGAATAGAAGGCCTCTACCTCAATTTGATAAAAGCCATCTACGACAACCCAACGGCTAATATAATTCTAATTGGGGAAAAACTGAAATCTTTTACTCTTAGATCTGGTACAAGACAAGGAAGTCCTATAGCATCATTCCTATTCAATATAGATTTGGAATCATTAGCAACAACCATTAGAAAAGAGAGAAATAAAAGGCATATGAATAGGTAAAGAAGAAGTTAAAATATCAGTATTTACTGATGACATGATTCTTTACTTGGAAGACCCAAAATATTCCACTAAAAAGTTATGAGAATTGATACAGAAAATCAGTAACATAGCAAGATACAAACTCAGTACTCAAAAGTCAATAGCATTCCTCTACACAAATAATAAACACACTAAGATGGAAACTACACAAATAGTACCTTTTACAATACCACCATGGAAAATAAAATATCTTGGAATTCACGTAACCAAGGAAGTCAAAGATGTTTTCGCAGAAAATTACAACACCCTAGGAATAGAGATCGTAGAGGATTTTAGAAAATGGAAAGATATGGCTGTCTCTAGAAAGAATGGGTGTCATAACGAAATCAACCAACAAAAATTTTTGGAAAGGATGTAGGGACAAGGAAAAATACTCCACTGCTTGTGGGAATGTAGACGGTGCAACCATAGTGGAGATCAGTGGGGAGACTCCTCACAAAAGTAGGACTGGAAATCCCATTCAAATGGCCATCCCCATACTGGCAATTTTCCTGGAGGATCTGAAAACATCATATCATAGTGAAATTTGTGTACCTATGTTTATAGCAGCACAATTTGTGATAGCCACATCTTGGAAACAACCTAGAATTCCGTCACATGAGGAATGGTTGAAAAAGTTGTGGTATTTTTGTACAATGGAGTATTACTCAGCTGTGAAGAATGATGAACTTGAAGCATTTATATTAAAGTGGATGCCACTTGAGCATATACTCATAAGTGAAATAAACCAGATGCACATGTGCAAATATACAATCTCCCTAGTATAGGAAATCAAAAGAAGAAATATAAATAGAAAGTTATAACAAGAACTGAAAGGAATTGATACAGATAGGGTAAACTGAACTGCATATGTTGCAAAGTAACAATCAGCTTGTCTTCCCAATGGTTAGCAACCTAGTTTTGCAGATCAAAAATTGGAAAAATGGAAGGGGTGCAAGATCAGCCACCATTTTGGCCCTAGGCTTTAACAGTGAATGAAGACTCAGGACATAGGACAAAGTGTACTATGTAACACATTGTAACATCAAGGAACTCAATTGTGCCCGAAATTTTCTGATGAAGGAGATTATGGAGCCACAGAGGATTGTGATTGATAATCTATAGTGTGCCTAAGCAGAGTCCCATGAGAAGAATAGTTTCTCTCAGGTTTTCACAGAGAGCAAACTGGTCAAGCAATGCCCATGACTCATGCACATGGCTGACACTGACAAAGGATCTACAAAGTGAGGTACAGGGTTACAGTACAAACCCTGAGGCGACTTGACTGACCTCATCACATAGAAAAGTTACATTTTTTGTCATATGGTTCTTGCTTTATCTTGATCTTAACCATCCAGCAGAAAAGTAGAAAAATGAGGTGTATAAAATAAAGCCATAATAATATGCTGAGCTGTAAATGGCTCTAGTCAAGAACTTCTTCAGATAACCCACTTCTACTCTGGACTTCTCGACTGTGTTGGATTGTTTCCCAAAATTCAACCACCTATAAAAATTGAATGACAATAGAATACCCATCTCTGAGAGGAGTAAACAAAATAAGCAGATACAAAGATGGTGCATTCTGTCTTCAGATAAACAGTATAGTTATGATAAAAATGCAGTACTATTGTGTAATTCTGTGAGAAGAAAGATTTGCACTAATAGTGTTTGGATAGGACATCCTGTCTTCTTCTTGTACTGTGCATAACCACTAGGAAGATGACAATGTAAAAAGTATTAATTATGAAAGCTATACTATAATTCAGCTTTAAAAATAAAAGATACACAGCTACATTCTCTTAATTGTTTGAATAGAAGCATCTGCTCTAATAGTGTTTGCAAATAGAATATTATATATGCACCTTGTACAACAAAATACAACTACAAAAACAATATGCACTGTGTTAGTTATTGAATCTGTTCTACTTTGATTTGAAATTGTCTCATTGCTATTTGTTCTTCAATAAAATTATGGATAAAGAAATAAGAAGAGGGAAAAAAGAAAAAATTGCAAACTGAATTAAATCCCTTCTAGTTTTTTCCACAAATTTTGAAAATATGAAATGCAAATAAAGACATCTAAAGTTATGTAAAAAAAACAGATGTATTTAAAATGTCAAGAAGTATGCCAGGGAGATAGTTGAGTAGAATAAGCACCTTCCTGGCAATTGCAAGGCCCAGACTTCAATACCCAGGTCCATAACAAAAAAAATCAAGAAGGAATAAACATTTATGTTTTCATATCACAGGAATTAATATGAAATTTTCTTTATGCCTACAACTTCCTATAACTTACATTTTATAGATACACTGTGTAGATGATATGTTTATAGATTCAGTATTATGAAATTATGTAGAATCACTTCTCATTTGTGAGCTTGTTGTGGCCAACTACTAAGCTTATCTTCTACCAACTTGTCAGGGAAACCTGTTTATGAAAAGGATGTTTAGTCTTCAGAAAATATTTGTATTAAACAAGATGGTGAGCTGCACATTTTTACATATACATCTGCCCATCCTCCTTCACCACTAGCTCTGGTAAAACCCCCTTCTCTCTGAATCTGTGCTTCTTGACATTTCCCTTTCGCATCTGAGAGTTGCCGTTTCAACTGGGGGAACATCATCCAGCTTGGTCTATGTTCTCACAGGAGCAGCACTCCATGTCTCGGCTATTCCCATAAAGTTACAATGAACACTGGAGTACATATATTTCTTCTACATACGAATTCATTTTCTTTGAATAAATCAGAATTGGGATTGCTGGATCATATGGTGGTTCTGTTCTTAATTATTGAGGAAACTTCAAATTTTTCTCCAATCACTGAACTCCTTTACATTCAAACCAACAGCATAGAAGACTTCCTTTCCGTCACACTTCCACCAGTGCTTGGTATGGTTTGTCTTCTTGGTAGTAGACATTCTCACAGGTATGAGATGATATCTCCCTGGTGCTTTGGTTTGTATTTCTTGATTATTACTGATGGTGTTCATTTTCTCTTGTTTCCTGTTGGTCATTTGTGTGTATTCTTTGAAAAATATCTATTCAAGTCCTTGGCCCATTCTTTGAGATAATTTGACTTTGATATCTTTGAGATAGATTATATATTTTGGATTTTAATCTTTTCTCAGATTGTATATTCTCTCATTCCATTAGTTGTCTCCTTGGTCTATTATTTGTTTTCTTTTCTGTGTATGAGCCTTTTACCTTGAAACAATCTCATTTTTCTATTTTGTTTTTGCCATATGTAATTTGGTGGGCATAGTTTTAAAAGCACTGTCTAGATCAATGTTATGGAGACATTATCTGTTTTCATTTAGGAGAGTAAAGATTTAGGGCTTAGATTTAGATGCTGTATCCATTTTAAGTTGATCTTCCTACATAGTGAGAGCTAGATGTAATCCAATTCTTTGGCACAGGGATCTGCCCTTAGGATCATCAGTTCTGATAGGGCCTTGCTTTTGCTGTCCCACATTCTTGCATCCTTCTTGCAGATCTCTTGGTGATGAGTGCTCTTTGTTTTCTTCCATTTGTTCACATGCTAGTAAGATGTATTTTAACAACTAGTTTTGTAATATATTTTGCAGTCATGAAGTGTGATACATCAAATTCTTTCTTCTTTTTTGATTGTCTGGCAAATCATGTAATCAGGTTTTTTTTTTTTTTTAAGGGGGGCTTGGCACAGGGTCTTCCTATGTAGCTTAAAGCCTGTGCTTGGATTATAGGTGTGTGTTACCGTGCCAGTTCTTGTGGTTAGCTCAGCTTGCCCAAGAGTGGGGCCAGCATGCTTGTGGTGTCAGAGACACACCATAGTCCTCGTGCTTGCCTAAGCAGTGAGTTGTCTCACCAGCCCTAATGAGGAACTCTGGTGGTTTCAAATGAATTCTAGGATTGTATTTTCCATTTTTCTGAAAAATTATCTTGGAATTTGGATATGCATTTTAATCTACAGATTGTTTAGAGTTGTGTGGATTTCTTCAAAATACTATTTTAAATTAATAAACAGAGGACACCTTTTACTTACCTGTGTCTTTTTTAGTTTCTTCCATGTTTTACAGTTGAAGCTTAGGTATCTTTCATTTTCTTGGTTAAAATTATACACAAGTATTTTGTTTTGTTCATTTTTTTTTGATGAAACTGTAAATCAGATTTTAACACCTTCTTTTTCACAGCTGGGGAGACCGCTCAGTAGAATAAACTATTGCCTGGCAATTCAAGGGCCTTAGTTCAATCCCCATTTTGCCAAATAAATAAAATAAAACATTCTTTTTCAAATAGTTTGCGGCTAGTGCACAGAAACAAAACTGGTATTTGGGTGTGCTTACTTTACTGATGTGTTTTACAGTTCTGAATATTTTTTGATGGCATTCTTAGGATTATCTATATGAACAATCGGTCATCTGCAAAGAAGAACAATTTAACTTGTATTTGGATGCCATTTTTCCTCTTCTCCTTCTCCTCCTCCTCCATCTCCTTTTCCTTGTCCTTCTCTTTCTCCACCTCCTTCTTCCTCTTCTTCCTCTTCCTCCTCCTTTTCTTTTTCCTTCTCTTCCTTCTCTTCTTCTTCTTGTTCTTCTTGTTTTTCTTCTTCTCCTCCTCCTCTTCCTCCTCCTCCTTACCTTACTTGTCTGGCTATGATTATCAATATTATGTGTACTCTGGGTAGAAACAGTGTATATCACTGAAGTATAAACAAGCTTTTAACGTCATATGTAATTAGATCCTGCATAGCTTTAAAAATACTCCCCCACATGAGATCCTATAACGTACACTAAGTCCAGCCAAAATATGCCCCATGCACTGAATTTCTTGATAAGGTACTTCTCCAATGAAAGTAGTTTTTACCATATGAGTTCACCTGTCTGGATACAAAACTCCAGTTTATATTTA
Source organism: Ctenomys sociabilis (assembly GCA_004027165.1). NCBI lineage: Eukaryota > Metazoa > Chordata > Mammalia > Rodentia > Ctenomyidae > Ctenomys > Ctenomys sociabilis. Next base: position 18,132 of record PVKA01032290.1, read on the forward strand.
GTTCCTAGATTTGTTCCTGTCATAGTGGATTTTTTAAACTAATTACTCTTTTTACAGGACTTAATCTAACTTTTCTCTTCATGTTCTTCTCAGCTTTATATTCTTTGACTGTTGAAAGTACCTCATTATATTTTTGTGTGTGAATATGTTGATGAATATGAGTTGACTGAACTAAACTTACTAAAGTAAGTAAGCATCTTCCTCTGTTTCATTTTTTGCTACTCCCTTCAGGCTTTCTCGTAATTGAAGGTAAAGGCCCATGGATGCCAATGTTATCCACTGTATGAATTACAGCACCCCATGCAGAAATTCTCTCTGCTGAGGTCTCTGTAGATAACATTCTACAGCTAGCAATAGACTATTATTTATCAGGTTAATAAATAAAAATATTGATTCGTCAGAAGGTTTTCACCAGAAATCTGAAACTCATTTGCTCAATTTCCATGTAGCTGTTACAGTTTTTCCTGCTTTCTTGAATATCTAAGCCACAATTTTTCTTATTAAATAACTGCAGATTTATCTATAGATAGAAGTGATTGCTTTTTAATGGGCTGATATGCAGTTGTAGGCACAGTTTTTAATTTCTTCTTTGAGATAGTAGCTGAACTTTTTGTTTATTTTCAGATTGACTTGTTGGCTTAAATCTTTGTAATTAAAGAAGCATTAGCTAGTTTTCTGGTTCTATGACAGATAATTTGTACTCTTTTGGTGCCAGTGTTTTTTGTGTAGCGTAGTCGTTATGCACTTTCTGTTTCAGCAATGTTCGTAAAAGAGGGTCTTCATGAGGGGTAGTATATAGAACACATATGATTTTTCCTCACTGACACTATTGTCCCAAATCCTCATTACTTGTGAAGCATACATGTAATCCTGAGTAAACAATGTGCACACAATCCACCATCAGATCTTTTTACAGTGCAGGTCCTGACTCAGGAGTACAGGGTCAGCTGCCCACACCTGGGGTTGTAGACCCCACTCTGAACAGCAATCCCTCAAGCCAACCAACAGAGACTAGGATGGAGTGCATCCCCATGGGTGTGTTTGTCTCCTCTAGTCAAATTGGCATTTCCACTTTTCATTTGTTTGTTTGTTTTACAAATTAATGGTACCATTAATGATAATAATAATTTCTACATTATTCACAGCTATATTGTCAAATACATTAAATTAAGATATGCCATTTTATTGAGTACACCTATGACTAAAACAAGAATCAGAACTTCTTCTTCAGAGTGAATGTCTGTTATATCAGGTGTTACCTTTCGTATACCTTTGTGATGTAAGATACTAATAATTTACTTCTTTTCTTGACAAGTGATAATTCCATCTCTGAATTAAACTGTTGCTTTCAATGCTGGAAAATGCACCTCTGTTATTTCCAGGATTTCTTTTTAAATTTAATTTAATTTGTATAATTTCAAGACAAATTAACAGAACAGATTCGATAAATTAATACACTGCAAACTGTTTTTGTAATGCTTTGGTATTGTACAAGGTGCATTTATGATATTATACTTACAGACATTATTATAGCAGATGTCTCTAATCAGTGAATTAAGAGAGTGTAGATGTGTACTTACCTCCTGTCTCAGCCTCCCGAGTGCTGGGATTACAGGCATGTGCCACCACGCCCAGCTCCTTATATTTTTATACCTGAATTATATCACAGATTCAATAATTAATACTTTCTTGTTATTTTCCTAGTGCTTGTCGATAGCACTAAAAGCCAACATAATATCTTCTCCAACAACTATTGGTGGAAATCTTGCTTCTCATAGAACTATGCAGAAGCATGGCATAATTATCCTAACTGTACTGTTTATACACACACATCATGATTCTTCCTTTCTATACTCCTTTTTTTGTCTAGACCCGTCAAAGATGGGCACTCCATTGTCTTTAAACCAATTTAGGTGCTGAACTCAGCAACACAATCCAACACAGTCCAGAATTTCACAATAGTAGTGAATTATTTGAAGAAGTTGTTGACTGTAGCCATTTACAGCTCATCGTATTACTATGGACCCGGTTTTTATACCTCATTTTATACTTTTCTGCTGTGTGGTTAACACCTAGACAGAGCAAGACCTATATACCAACACATGTACTTTATGTTTCTTATGAGGTCAGTGAGGTCCCCTCAGGGTTTATCCTGTAGTCCTGTACCTTATTCTGTAGATCCTTTGTGTGTTATCCATGTGGAGGAAACAAAGCCAATGCTTGAGCAGTTTGCCATCTGTGAGATCCTGAGAGAAAGTTTTCTCTCCATGTGACTCTCCACAGGCACACTATACATCATCAATCTCTTTCCTCTGTGGCTCCATAATCTTCTTGATCAGAAAATTTGGGGCATAATTGTGGTTTATGATGTTACAGTACAGGTTGTCCTCTGTCCTGAGTCTTCACTGACCTTGAAAGGCTAGGGCCAAAATGTTGGCTGGCCTTGTGGCTCTTCTATTTTTCCAATTTTTATCTGTGAACGTAGGTTGCCAACCATCCAGAGAAAATGCTGATTAGTACCTTGCAGCATATGCCATTGAGTTTTCCCTAAGTATCTGACTCAATTCTTCTTAGTTGTTGTTGTACATTTCTATATGTATTCCTTCTTTTGACTTCTTATACTAGGGAAACTATGTGATATTTGCACATGTGTGTCTGGTTTATTTCACTTATGAAAATATGTTCAAGTGACATCCACTTCAATATAAATGCTTGAAGTTTATCATTCTTTATAGCTGAGTAACACTGCATTATATAGAAATACCACATCTTTTTCAACCATTCCTCATGTGATGGACATCTTGGTTATTTCCAAGATCTTGCTATCACAAATTGTGCTGCTATAAACATAGGTAAACAAATATCACTATGATATAATGTTTTCAGTTCTTCTGGGAAAATTCCCAGTAGGGGGATAGCCGTCTTGAATGGGATTTCCATTACTACTCTTTTGTGGAGTCTCCCCATTTATCTCCACAATGGTTGTACCAGTCTATGGTCCCCCTAGCAGTGTAGAAGTTTTACCTTTCCCCCACAACCTCTCCAACATTTGTTGTTGGCTGATTTCCTTGTGATAGCCATTCTTTCTGGAGTGAGTTGGTACCTCAGTGTTGTTTTTATTTGTATTTCATGGATGGCTAGCGATGTGGAGCATTTTTTCATATATTTATTCGCTTCTTTTATTTCATTCTCTGAGAAGTGTGTGTGTATCTCTGATGCCCATTTCTGAATTTCTGAGAGCCCTGTTATAATCAGTGCTTTATATATTCTGGACAGCGGACCTTTGCCTGATTGCTTATTCGTTAAGATTTTTTCAGATTTTTTTGGGTTGTCTTTTCACTTCATTGACAGTTTCTTTTGACGTGCAGAAACTCCTCAAGAAGAATTGATCCCAGTTGTTGATTATTTCAGTTGTTTCCCATGCAAATATTTGTTTGTTCATGAACTCTTTGCCTACCTCTATGTCTTCAAGAGTTCCTCCTACTTTCTTTTCCAGGAGAGTGAGTGATTCTGCTTTAATGTTTAGATCTTTAATCCACTTTGACTTTAGCTTAGTGCATGGTGATAGAGCTGGGTCAAGTTTTAATTTTTGGCATGTAGTAAGCCAGGTTTTCCAGCACCATTTGTTAAAGAGGCTATCTTTCTTCCAGTAAGCTTGTTTAGCCCCTTTGTCGAATATTAGATGACTGAGTGTGTTCGTAGATGCCTCTGCGCCTTGTAATCTATTCAATTGATCTTCAGGTTTATTTTGTTGCCAATTACATGTTGATTTTATCACAGTGGCTTTGTAGTATAATTTCAAGTCAGGAATTGTGATGCTTCCTGCCTCTTTACAGCCAAGATTGCCTTTTCTATTCTAGGTCATTTTTTGTTCCAAATAAATTTTAGGATTGATTTCTCTATGTCTAGGAGGTATGTTGGTGGCATTTTGATAAGGATTGCATTAAATCTATACAGCAATTTTGGGAGTATGGAGTATGGCCATCTTCATGATGTTGGTTCTTCCTATCCACGAGCATGGAATATCTTTGCATTTTATGAAATCCTCTATAGTCTCTTTTCTTCTGGTGTTATAATTTTCAATAAAAAGAGTTTTGACTTCCTTTGTTAAGTGAGTTCCAAGCTATTTCTTAATTTTTTAAATTGAGAAACAAATAGAAATGAGACACTATTGCAACTGATCAATAGGACAGTTTCACTATTTAAGACATTACACATTGTTATCTTCTTAGTGATAATCCATAGTACAAGATGCAGACAGAATATCCTGTCCAGATACTTTCAGTATAAATCTTTGTTCTCATTGAATTAAGCGAAAGTAGCTGTATATCTATCCTAACAATTCTAAATATAAAGGTACAATATGGTCCTATGTTTTATCCTCTTGTTTTGTTTAGTCTGTCAGAAATGGGTATTCTATTGTCATATAAATACTACACGTTCATAAAGTCAGGAAAACAATCCAACACAGTCCAGCAGTCCACAATGCTAGTGGGTTATTTGCAGAAGTTGTTGACTTAAGCCTTCTAACCTTTCACAGTTAGCATATCAATATGGCTTTACATTTTATACCTTATTTTTATACTTTTCTGCTGGATGGTTAAGACCAAAATAAAGCAAGATGTATATAATAAGAAATGTAACTTTTGTATCTGATAATGTCAGTCTAGTACCCTCAGGATTTACCCTGAAACTCTGTACCCCATTTTGTAGATCCTTTGTCAGTGTCAGCCATGTGGATGTGTCATGGCCACTGCTTGACCAGTTTTCTGTCTGTGAAATCCTGAGAGAATGGTTTCTCTACATGTGCTCTCCTCAGGCACACTCTACATCATCGATCATGTTGCTCTGTGACCCCATAATCTCCTTAATCAACTGAGTCATATGATGTTCCAGGATAGGTTTTACTATGTCCCAAGGCTTCACTGACATTGAAAGGCTATGGTCAAAATGTTGGCTGTCCTTGCAGCCCTTCTATTTGTCTAATTTTTCGTCTGCAAACTTAGGTTGTTAACCCTCCAGAAGAGAAGCATATTATTACTCTGCAATAGATGCAGTTGCGTTTAACTACACTATCTGACTGAATATTAATCATCTTACATATAACAAGGAACAGGTATTTTCCATCAAATATTGATACGTTAAAAATTCAGTCCCTACAGAATATGGTGATAGAAATTAAAAAATGGAAAATATTGAAAGAATATAAATAAACATTTGCATATTTTAACACAGAATTTTAGAAATCTAACCGTGTACAGGTTAGTAGCAGGGATAGTCCTGTGACGTTTTTTTTTCTTTTTCTTGGGTCTTTTTTTCATTTATCACACTTTTTTAAAAAAAAAGTTCATGGAATTTATTCACTATTCAGTTTTCCTTTTATCTGTACAATCATTGTTTTTTTTTCTTTTTTGCCCTGAAATATATGATACTTATGAAATGATCTTGATTTATCTTTACCTGGTTTTGTCGAATATAATTTTGAGCATAATGCTCAAAATATTACTTGAATGGATAAAGTTGCCATCAAATATTCTTGTACCTTTGAACTTTTAATTGTTTCCATTTGTGCCTCTTTTTCAAAAAGTATCAGTTCTAGGTTCTTTGGGAGAGCATCCTGTTTGCCCTCTAGCTTGCTGACTTCATTAGGAGGGTATCAATTCTATTCTTATCTACTCCATTTTCAAGTTTTTCCTAAAGCTGCTGTGTTTCTAGTTTATCACGAAAGACACCCCTTCCCTCATATATGATGGATCTCCGCATTACCTCATCCTAGTAGGCCGAAGTATCTCTCTTGGGAATTTTATGCCGTTGCTACCATTAGCACAAACAAAGCAGTAATTACTTCCTAAATGATAATTTCTTACTTGCATAAACATTTCGTTTTACATTTTGGGGTACAATTTCCTTCCTTTAAGCAGCAGTGTCCTTTTAAAAGCCTCATTTAGTTTTTTCCTCATTTACGTTTTTCCTTAAATGACAACTACTCATATACTGAGTTTAAAAGACTGCATGCATAGAATTGTCTTAAATTGTATTTGTGTCTGAAGTTAAATATCTGTTTTTATTTATTTATTTGTAGGAGTACCAGGGATTGAACTCAGGAGCTTGCACTTGCCAGGGAAATGCTTATTATACTGAGCTATCTCCCTAGCCCCTAAATATCAAAATCATGAATGCAGCTTCCAGCTCATTTCTCATTCATAAACAATGGCACCCCTGTGCTATCTGCCGCTCTTAGTTGAGCTGTGTAACACAGATCCCAGACCTTCTCATGTACTGTTCCCACATGCTGCATTAATTTACTTTTGCAAAACTTTTCCTCAGGTCCCTCGACAATTCAGGATGGAAAATTCTCTCTGAAGACTTCTTTCACACAATATATTGCATTCCTGGAATAACTTGAGTGGAGAAAGGAGAGCATTGTGTTGGTCAGGATAACTGTGGTGGGCAAAGGCAATACTGCATATTCAGTTCAGGAATGACTACATTCCTTGATAGCCAATAGAGCCCTTCACATTGAAATGGGAGAGTGGGGAAAATTGGAGAGAGGAAGGAGAGGGAAGAAAGAGGAGGAGGCGAACAAGGAAGAGAAGGGAAGAAGGTGGTAGAGGAAGTGGAAGGGCAGGAGGAAGAGAAGAACAGGTGGAGAAGAGATAGAGGAAGAGGAGGAGAGCTGAGGAGTAAGGAGGAAGAGGAAGAGCAGATATGAGAAGAGGAGACGAACACTTTCCCTTGATACTGTGAAGTTTGTTTCAGAGGGAGGCAGATCTTTTGCAAAGAGAAGGAGACAAAGATGTGAGAGAGGTGGTAGACAGGGAAGGACAAGAGAATGAAAGGAAGTGAGATGTGCTGTGCCTCTCTGCCTGTTCCACAGAAGGAAGCCAGTCACTGTGTGCTGCAGACAAGGATGAATTAAATAATTGGAAAAAGCTTCTAAACACGGGTGGAAAATTGATTCTGAATATAGCCTTTCCTATTTATGCCATATATTTACTCTGTGATAGTACAGGAGTGAAGTTTATTTTCTACTATGTTAACCCAATAACACAACCTAAGCCGCTCTAGGCTAGAGAACTCAGAATCCTGAGATCAGATTGCTTGTTAGCAAGCTACACCAGAACATGCAGAGTTCCCATTTCATGTATTTGTTCAGCAATATGTGGCATGGATACATTTCATAATCTCTGAGGAGTTTTTTTTTTTTTTTTTT
>PVKA01032291.1:0-25422 GCA_004027165.1 Ctenomys sociabilis
CAAAAGGAGTGAGTTGTGTACAGGGGGGTTAAATGCTTTATAGACAAGAAAAAAAAACTGCGCTAGGACCAACTTATTCATCATCATCCTTTTCACCTCCTCATCCTCTTCATCTTCTTCTTCATCCTCTTCCTCCTCCTCTTCCTTCTTTTTCTTGCTTTTTTTTTTTCCAGCCTTGGCTACTCCCTTTTTTTGCTGCATCTGGTCTTCCTTTGGCCTGGTAGGCAGCGAGGTCCTTTTCGTACTTCTCCTTCAGCTCAGCAGCCTTCTTCTCGTACGGCTGCTTGTCATCTGCTGCAGTGTTATTCCACATTTCTCCCAGATTCCTTGCGACCTCACCCCTGGAGAGGCCAGGGTGTTCTCCTTTCATTTTGGGGCGATACTCAGAACAGAACAAGAGTAAGACTGAGGGAGGCCTCTTGGGTGCACCGGGAGCCTTGAACTTCTTTTTTGTTTCCCCTTTACGAGGAAGGTAAGTTTTTATTTCTCTCTCATAATGAGCCTTGTCCACTCAAATTTTCCTTTTTCTTTAGCAGCCATGGTCTTCCACCTCTCTGAGCACTTCTTACAAAACTCTGAGAAGTTAACAGAAGCATCACCAAGTTTGCACAAAGAACACATAGGATAACATCTTGCCTCTCGGTTCTTAGGATCTCCTTTGCCCGTCTGTACTTGCTTTCCTCAGCGAGGTACAGTCGGCCAGTGCCTGTCTGGCTCTCACTCACCCTGGCACTGTCTCTATGGAGCTCAGTGTACCCGGGGTGGTGTTTTAAAAGCTCCACTGATAACTGGGCTGAGCAGCCATTGGTGTCAGGATGGGTGAGGTGGTGGGAGTGTGTGGGATGGGCCACGAGGGGGAGGAGCTGGTGATTTGGCTTCCTGAGCGGGCCAAGCCCAGCTCCACCTCTGCTGCTTTAGCCATAGGCCTTGCCCTATGGGGAGCTACTCCCCATTGTGAGAACCTTGGTGGACAGACTGCTGGACAGGGGCTTGGGGAGGAGTGTGTGAGGCCTGGGCCATGTGGAGGGAGACTGGATGGAGCATGCCTGTAATCCTAGCACTTGGGAGGCTGAGGCAGGAGGATTGTTGTGAGTTCGAGACCAGCCTGAGCTACAAAGTGAGCTTAAGGCCAGCCTGAACTGCATAGTGAGACCCTGTCTCAAAAAAAGACAAAAAAAAAAAAAAAGAGTTACCCTGGAAAATTAAAAGAGATGTCTAAGATGAAGGATAAGAGAGTGGATTGAATGGAAAAGGATGTGAGTCTGCCTCCTGAAGGAGCAGGGTGGGGCTCTGGTGGTCTCTTGGGAGCCAGGAGTGGGAGCCCTAGGGATGGGGTAAATGATGACGCTTGAGGAAGAAGCTGGTAGGGATGCAGGGAGGACACCCATGGGGTAGCTTGTTTTGTTGCTGGGAACTGGGAGCAGAAGTCTCTGAGAGCTTCCTCAGAGGGAGAGGATCCTGTTCCTAGCCCAAGGCCCAGTGTTGACCTGTGCTGGTCAGCTGCATCCTCTCCTCTTCTTGTTGACCCTGAAACCTATGATGGGGAACTCAAGGCAGAGCAGAGCTGGCTGGCTGCGTGCCTGAAAGAATTTTCCAGGGTTTTGAGCCTCCTGGAGGTGGTGGTGAGTTTAGTGATGTTGATAGTGATGTGGACGCCAGTGGTGGTGATACAGGTAGTGGTGGTAGCACTGATAATAATGGTGACATGGGCCGTGACATTGATAGTGATGGTGACACGACGTGATGTTTAGTCATGGTGGTGGCGGCGACACTGATGGCGTTGTAACACGTGATGGAGACCCTGATAGTGCTGATGATACTGGGAGGACACTGATAGTGTTAGAGATAATGATGGGTGGGTGACAGGGTGATAGTGACAGCGTAGTGGAGACTAGGAGCTGGGGACGTGTGGTGCCACTGGTGATTATGACCCCTAAATATGAGGCTCCAACAACAGGGAGAGTATGTCCCCTCTCTGACTCTGGAGGGGGAGGAGCCTCCCTTTGCAGCCATAAGGGCTGGCATCTGTGGGGTAAAAATAGAAGCTCATGGTGCTGCTTCCTCTGCCAGCAGGGTGGGTGTGGGCTGGGGGGAGGAGCGGCTGCTGGGACGCTCTATGGCAAACGTGATCTTCCTTCTTCCGGGCACCTTGCCTGGTGCAACTCACCTGCTGGTTCTCTCCGCAGCCTGCTGTCCGTTTCTGTCCCAGGAGCGGAGTGTCCCTGTCTAATGGGGTGCTGGGTCTGCCCAAAGCTGAAGGCCAGGAAACCTTGATGTGCTGTCCCCCTGCCAATGACGGGCACAGCTGGGGTTGTAGAGTCTCCTTGTCAGACAGCAATAATAAAGGGGTAGGGAGGCTGTGCACAGCTACCTAAGACCCCTGGGTCTTAGCTGGAGTGAGACTGGGTTTCTGATTTCACCCTTCTGAGTTTAACTTTCCTCATTTCTAAAATAGTAGAGTAAGCCGGGCGTGGTGGCGCAAGCCTGTAATCCCAGTACTTGGGAGGCTGAGGCAGGAGGATTGCTGTGAGTTCGAGACCAGCCTGAGCTACAAAGTGAGCTTAAGGCCAGCCTGAACTGCATAGTGAGACCCTGTCTAAAAAATAAATAAATAAATAAATAATAATAAATAAATAAATAAAATAGTAGAGTAGTGGTATCCATCTCAGTCCTCCCTTTGGGGGCTAGAGTTGAACTTGACCCAGTAGACCCCTGCAGGGCATGCCAGACTGGAGGGGTGGGCCAGTCTGGGACCCCTCCCCTCCAGGCACTGCGTGGGAGCCAGAGCACCGCACTGACTCAGGCCCTGGCTTTTCTCTTGGCAGGATCGACAAGACCATGCTGGCGGGCCTGAAGGTCAAGTAAGTAGTCGCTCCTTTTTCTCCCGAGGCCAGAGATGACAGTCAGCTGGAGCTCCACCAGGGCCTTCGAGCCCTCCACACGATGGGGAACACAGTCGCGGATATCACACTGTCAGATTCTAGTCTCGGTTGGCCGAGGGTGGGGTGGTGATGGTACTTCTCTGGACAGGGATTTGATTCCTGGCTGTCCAGGGAAAGGCGGCGGAGGTGGGAGCGGGAGCAGCAGGAAGCAGCAGCTGGGGATGAACATTGTGGGTGTGACCTTCAGGCCACAGACTTAGCAGGGACAAAGGGAATTGTATCTTCCATCACTTCAGTGTGAAGTTCTTTCGACCTCGCAGAACAACCTAGAGAATATGGGTGGGCTCAGCCGGTCCTGCGTCATTTGCTACCAGACCCAAGACATCCTGGTCAGGGCAGCCCTGCGGCTTGCGGAGCTTTCCGTGCCGAGGCCTTGGGCCTGGGATTTGTCTGTCTTGGTTGGTGCTGGTGTGTATGGGGGAAGCTGTAGGCAGGCAACACTTCTCTCCGAGACCTCTGCCTTCCCTGCTCTCTCCAGCTTCATTCCTCTTCCATTTAGGTTTCCAGCAAAGCATTTTGTCCGCATCCCAATGGTCTTTCTCTTTTGAGACTTAACCAAAGTTTAACAAAAAACTTCCATCGGCGTCCTTCCCCTGGGGAGAACTTACTACCACCTGCTCCACCTGAGTGAATGGGAAAGGAGGGGCTGAGGTGGAGCACGGTGGTGGAGCACGTGCCTAGCGGTATGAGGTCCTGGGTACAGCCCCCGCCCTACCTTGGAAAAAGAAAGTTCTCCCAGTGAGTTGTTCTTTTTCAGATGCAGCTCCTCTGTTCCATCTCTGCTGAAATGTTCAAATTAAGTTACCAGCATTGGCTGGGCGTGGTGGCATGCACCTGTAATTCCAGCACTTGAAAGATTGAGGCAGGAGAATCGCTGTGAATTTGAGGCCAGCCTGAATTGTATATCAAAACCCTGTTTCAAAAAGACTAAAAAAGCCGGGTGTGGTGGCGCAGGCCTGTAATCCTAGCACTTGGGAGGCTGAGGCAGGAGGATTGTTGTGAGTTCAAGACCAGCCTTGGCTACAAAGTGAGCCTAAGGCCAGCCTGAACTGCATAGTGAGACCCTGTCTCAAAAAGACAAAAAAAAAAAAAAAAAAAAAAAAAAAGACTAAAAAAAAAAAAAAAAATTACCAGCATTGACTATGTCTTCCCTGGTTAGAGAGATCCTTGGGCCAGGTACAGCTGGTCTTGAGGGTTGGCATATTAAGGAGATCAAAATAAGAGGTTTCCCTCTGTGATAATTTTCTTGGAAAGGTGAGAATGAGCAGCAAGCACTATTGGGGTGAGGAAAATTTTTTCTTCCCTTTGAGAGCTTTCAGCTTTTAGGGGTCCAGGGTACAAATATCATATTCACCAGTTAAAAGCTGGAGAGAGTAGGGAAGGCAGAGGGGGAAGGCAGAGGGGGAAGGCAGAGGTCTCGGAGAGAAGTGTGCCTGCGCAAGGCTTCCCTACACAGACCAGCAGGCAATCAAGGAAGCAGGAGCCCGGGAAGACTGATAAGAGGTGTCTTCCAAAGTACCTTGAACTGGAGCAGGACAGTGGGGCCTCCTCTGCCTGGAATGGCATGGTGCGCGCATCGCAGTAGCCCTGGTTCAGGTGAGTTGCCCTGGGTGAGACACTGAACTTCTCTGGGCTTTTATTTCCATATCCTCTGTCTAGTGGGCGCACTAGACAGCTTCCAGAGTGTATCTGTGTATTAAGGGAGACGTAAAGTGTAAAGCAGAGTTGCTAAGGAATCTGGAGTGGGAGAAGTGTTTCTTTTGTGTCTATCTTGTAATATCTAATTCAAATGCACAGGCATTTATTGCGGGCCTGTTTGTTTTAATGGGTGAATATGATATTTGTAACCTGGAAGAGAAATATATACAGGTTACAGTGAAGGGCTCAGGGGGAGGGTGTAGACATTTGGAGACCCAGGGGGACTCTCCATATCTGGGGAACAGTCTTTTTTTTTTTTTTTTTTTTTTTTCTTAGCAGAACTGGGGATTGAACTCAGGCCCTTGTGCTTGCCAGGAAAATGCTTGTTTCACTGAGCCATCTCCCCAGCCCTGGGGAACAGTCTTGAGAGTTCAGGTATTGGGGAGATAGTACTGAGATTGTAGTTGGTGGCAAACATTAGTTTTAATATTCTTTTTATTGTAACACAAATGGTATAATTTGGTTGAAGAAAGATGGAATTTTAGGAAAAGATCCCAGGATGCCTCAGGGAACTTAGGGAAGGTGGAACTAGAGCTCAGGAGAGATTGAGCCAGGTTCATGTACCCTATTCTATTGAAATCTCAGTAGTGAGCCAGGTATGGTGGTACACACCTATAATACCAGCACTCTGAAGGCTGAGGCAGGAGGATCACCATGAGTTCAAGGCCAGTATGGGCTATATAGTGAGTTCAATGCTGAACTCCGTAATGAGAATCTATCTTAGGGAAAAAACAAAACAAAACTCAGTAGCTTCTTGGCAGAGATCAGTAAATCAAATCTTAAAATTCATATGAAAATTCAAAGATAATATTGGAAAAGAAGAGCAAAGTTGGAAGACTATATTTCCAGTTTCAAAACTAACCACAAAGCTACAGATGGTATGGTATTGGCATAAAGATAGATGTGCAGAGCACATAGAATTCAGTTTAGAGAGAAACCCTCACATTTGTGTTCAAATGCTTTTCAGCAAGGGAAAAAAGACAATTCAATGGAAGAAAAGCAGTCTTTTCACAAATGTTATAGGAACAACACAATATTCACACACAAAAGAATAAAACTGAATCCTTCTCTCATACCATATGGAACAGTTATCTCAAAGTAGATCCAAGACTTAATGTTAGAGCTAAAATTCTAAAACTATTAGAAGAAAATGGTTGTAAATCTTTGTGTCTTTGGATAAAGGAAAAGATTCTTCAAAAAGACACCAAAGAGATAAAAAAATGTAAGCAATAACAATAAAGAATAGATCTGGGCACGATGACGCATGTCTGTAATCCCAGCATGCAGGATTGCTGAGGCAGGAGGATCACTGTGGAGTTCGAGGCCAGCACAGGTTACATATTCAGCTGAACTGCATTGTGAGACCCTTCCTCAAAAAAAAAAAAAAAAAAAAAAATTTAAAATTTCCTGAAAGGACAACATCAAGAAAGAAGAAGGACAACACATAGAATAAGTACAGTAGTTCTAAGACCTGTGTCTGATAAGACTCATCTAGAACGTATAAAAGCCTCTTACAACTCAGTAGCACAATGTAAAAAAACTGGGAAAGAGGGTTAAAGTTTTAGCTTAGTGGTAAAACTAAGTTGTACTTGGTACAGTGTTTCCTTGTGTGAGGTCTTGGGTTTGATCCCTAGCATCATAAAAAAAGAACAAAGATTAGGAGTAGAGGGGCCTGGGAGATGGCTCAGTAGAATAAGCGCATGCCTGGCAAGTGCAAGGGCCTGAGTTCAGATGAGATCGGGTGCGTTCAGGGTGGTGCGGGCGTAGACAAGGGCCTGAGTTCTATCCCTGTTCTGGAAAAAAAAAAAGATTATGAGCAGACATTTTCACAAAGAACACATACATATTGCAGGGCAATAATCACATGAAAAGATGTTCAACATCATTAATCATGTAAGAAATGTAAAGGAGAACCACCATTAGTTACCACTTCACAACCACTGGAATAGCTGTGATGAAGCAGGCAGATAATAAATGGTGTCGGTTGTGGGCGTGACCGCGCACACCTGTGACCTCAGCGCTGCGGGAGGCTGAGGCAGGAGGATTGCAGATTTGAGCTCCATTTAACAATTTAGTGGCTTTTGTCAGACCTTACCTCAAATTACAAAATAAAAAGGGGCGCCAGAGATGTAGTTCAGTGTGAAGACTGTAGGTTCATTCCTTAGTACTGGGGAGACAAAACAAAACAGAACAAAACAGGGAGGATAGCAAGTAATTGGAACTCTCACAAAATGCTGCTGGGAATATAAAGCAGTGTATCTGCCCTGGAGAACAGCAGTTCTCTCTGAAAGCTCCTCAGAAGCTTAAAACAGAAAATTATCCTATGACCAGCAATTGTTTTCCTGGGTAGTAGATACCCGAGATAAATGAAATGATACATTTTCAAACATATGTTTCACAAGTTTTACTTGCACAAAAAGTGGTACAGTAATATTCGGAGCAGCATCATTAATAATGACCCGAAGTGCAAGCAACCCAAGTTGACGGATGAATGGATAGACAAAGGGTGGCAGGTCCATAGGGGAATGTTATTTGGAAAAGAGGTCTCGATGGGCACATCTATAACACGGATGAAGCTCACAGACTGCTACGTGGGAGAATGTGGGCACTGAGAACAGCACGTTGTATGATTCTGTAGGCTCAATGTCTAGAAAAGACAAATTCCCAGAGATGAAGTGATTGGTGGTTTCCCTAGGTTTGGGCGTTTGTTGGGCGAGGGGTAAGGGGAGGACTTCCTTTGGAGCGAGGACATTCTGGAATAAGACAGCGTGGTGATGACAGTTCTAATGGCTGCACAACCTTGTGACTGTACTACAAAACATGAAATTACACACTTGTAAGTGGTACATAAGGTGTGATCAAAATCTGCGGTAAATGTTAAAATTAAAAAAAAAATTGTTACAGTAAAAGACACATTGCTATTAATCTCCCTTAGAGTACTCCCCTTTGTAGGCCTTTGGGGTGATAGCTCAGTGGATTAACGCGCCTGCTTAGGCAGATGCAGGGACCGGGGTTCCATCCCTGGCATGCAGAGCCAGCTATCTGGCTGGCCCTCAATGATGGCATGAATGTGAATGTTCACCATGGTTTTTTTTTTTTTTTTTTTTTTTTTTTTTTATCTTTTTGAGACAGGGTGTCACTATGCAGTTCAGGCTGGCCTTAGCTCACTTTGTAACTCAGGCTGGTCTCGAACTCACAACAATCCTCCTGCCTCAGCCTCCCGAGTGCTGGGATTACAGGCCTGCGCCACCACGCCCGGCTTCACCATGGTTTTTGATCATACTGTGTATGTATTATGTTTCGGGCAGGAATCGAACTTAAGACCTTGCACTTTCCAGGCAGGCACTGTGCTGCTGAGCTACGTCTACCTGGCTCTTAGTAAAACTTTAAAAAAAGAGAAACTCGGTGGTAGAATGTTTACCAAGTATGCTCAAAGCATGGGTTCAATCCTGTGTGTGTGTGTCTGTGTGTGTGTAAGACAGAAAGACAGACAGACAGACAGACACACACACACAGAGGCAGAGAGACAGAGATAGAGACAAGAATATGAATCTGATTGGTTCTGTGTGCCTCCAGCTTAGCTGGAGAGATGGGGTCCTGTGAATAAAACATGGAACCTGTGGTCACTCTTTATGTGGGAGGGGCTAGTTTTCATATAAAAACGTGGGTTGTGGGCTGGGAGACACTGCAGAAGTTTATGTGCAGCTGCCCCCACTGCCCTTGGGACTAAAGAGTCAGCTCCTGCCTCCCTCTCCTCGCCATGGGCAGTAGCCCAGGTGCCTAGCTATGGGTCTACTCCCTGGTGGGTCAGCTGGGAGCCGAACACGCCCTGGGAGGGCTCCTGCAGGCACCAGCACACTCCTTCCCTCTGCGTCTGCTCAGTGAGCCATCTCTCCTTCTACTGGTGCAGCCTGTGAGTTCCCTGCTGAGCAGAGATCCTCATGAGCTGCGGCTTGTGCTCTCCTCCAGTGGCCTCATCCTGAACTTGGAGGCAGTCAGCCACGTCACTCCAGGAGGCATGTAGCTGTGGAGATGAGGCTGAGAGATGAAAAAATACAGATTGGAGACATTAGGAAAGTTGCTTAAAGCTATGAGAAAACAAGTCATGGAGTTGGGGTTTGAACCAGGTTTGTGCTTTACTCAGTTCCGAGTGGAGCTGGATGGTTCTCAACAGCCACCTCTCTCCTGCTTTCCTGATCTTTTTTCTTGATGTACCCCAGGTACCATGAGCACAGGAGTCACTTAACTACTGGGGGGGGGGTCGGGGACAGAAGAAGCCACGGAGCCACACAGGGACCTGAAAGGTGGCAGCGGTACTGTGCAGGAGAGAGAGGCTTTGAAGACTGGTCTCAGTTTTGCCAGCTCTAATATAGGAAGGCAAAACCCAAGAACAACCTGCTTTCCTCTAGCTTCAATATTCTAGTTCACATGCATGGCTTGCGTCATTTGTCCAGGTTATTTCTCCAGCCGTTGACCATGCTAGGTTCTCGCTGCTGAGTCAGTGAGAGACTTTGTGTGTGTTCAAAGTCTTTGAGATCAGAGTTCTGTATACTCTATCTCTGGCTCCTCAAGGCCCAATACAGAGCTGGAACAAAGCAGGTTCCTAGTCTACATCTCTGAGGAAATCAGTGATGGGTCATAAAGCTCAGCCCACACACACACACACACACACACACAAAGCCAGGCATGGTGGTGCAGGCCTGTAATCCCTGCACTCAGGAGGCTGAGGCAGGAGGATTGTTGTGAGTTCGAGACCAGCCTGAGCTACAAAGTGAGCTTAAGGCCAGCCTGAATTGCATAGTGAGACCCTGTCTCAAAAAAAAAAAAAAAAAAAAAAAAAAGCTCAGCCCACCACATGCTGGTGGAGAGGCACAGGGAAGGAGGCAGGTACAGGTGGAAGGGTGGAGGGAGAGCTCCGCATGGGGCCTTCTGCTTTCTGCTCCCTGTGGTGGTGCTGGGCTGTCTACAGTAGCTGAATCGTAGTCAAGCCAGCTTTCCCCAGAGAACAGCCCAAGATCCCCAGGCCAGGTGACCTGGTTTTTTGGTGGATGCCCTTGGCATAGCATCCAGATCAAAGACACCATTTACTCCTGTGCTTTCCGCCCTCCCTCTTCAGAGACTCCTTTGTTAAGGAGTTGTGTGTGTGCGTGAATGTGTCTGTCTGCCTGAATGTGCACGGCCCCACCCACCTGAGAAGCCTACCATGTGCAGGAGTCTGCCTGCTGAGACAGAATTGGCCTGGACAGGGCTCAGAGCAGCCTGTCTCCACTGCTGGGAGACAGCAGCACACACACACTCCTGTAAGAGGGACCTAGAACCCGTGGCTTTGTAGGAGAGAGTCCAACTTTTGAGCTGATGGTCCCCGCTCTTGGCCTCTGGAAATGGCATTGTGGTTTGGAAGAAAGCTTGGAATATGGCCAAATGGTGACTGTGCCCTCAGATGTTTTTCTTAAGGAGGGCGGAGAGCCCTAGAGGAGCCAGTAGCTTGGTTGGGTCAGCCTTTCAGTTGCGCTGCGGTCTGGGCGGAAGACAGCCAGCTCTAAGTTTCCATTCTATCTGGCTGAGGACTCAGAATCTGGCTGTAAACCAGGTAGCCACACAGTGCACGGACAGGAGCAGGCAGCGGGTTTCAGGGCTGCTGCCCTGGGCCTCTAGAAGCCCTGAAGGCAGATGCTGGAGACTGTCCGTGCAGGACAGGGGCTTGCCACCTGTAGGGAGCTTCGTTCCCTGCTCTTCACAGCTTTTCAGATTCAGGGGTTCTGTCACCAGCTGAGAGAGCTGCATACTAAGTCTGGCTAATTGTCTGTACGGGTGCGTCCCTTCTTGAGGTTCCCTTGAAGCTGGTCATTTTCATCTGAGGGGGGGCAGTGCAGAGTCAGGGCCTGGGTGTCTGGCACCAAGTCTTTGTGTCTAGTTTTCCAGCCTTACTTTCTGGAAAGCTCAGCTCCCTATGCCCCGCCATACCTGGGTTCTAGTTTGATGGCTGCTTTGACATCTTTGTTGGGGGATCGATCGCCAATTCATTTTGCCTCCATTGGCCACCAGATCTTTGTTTACTGCACAGTACAAGAATCCTCGAGGCACCACAAAGATGTTCTAGCACCTTCTGGGGCTGACTCATTTTAGTCAGCTCTTCTCCTACACACTTAGGACATCTGTTGAGAGTTTTCTGGGGTTCTCAAGGGTATGGGGAACTAGATGTATCGAGGGGAGAAGCCTGAGTGAATCCAGCTAATACTTACCTACATTCCAAGTCCAGTTCTGGACCAGGGGCTGGGGGAAAGGGTGAGGACACAGATGAAAGAGTCTCTTCCATGACAGCTTCCTGCCCCTGAAGGAGACAGACGCGCAGAGAGACAGTTGCCGGGAGTTGTTGACAAGTGCTAAGATGCCTTCCCTTTCTGGAAACCCTGGGATGCCTGAGCCGTCTCCACGTGTGTATGAGGTCAGCCATAGGAGAGGGATGCTCTAGGCAGCATGGGCGGGAGGATCTGGGATTCTTCCACACAGAGAAGAGCAGTGGGAGTGGAGGTGGCAGACTGGGCCACACCGAGGAGCAGCAGTTGGGTTTGGGGGGGACTGGGGTGCTCGGTGGGCCTTTGGTCCAGGGGATGTGTGGTCAGACTTGAGTCATTACGGGGGCCAGAGAAGAGGTAGGACAGTGTAGGGCAAGGGCTAGAAAGAGTGGATGAACGGGCCCTGCTAGATTCTGGTGCCATTCTCAGAGATCCGGAATGTGGGAGTTTGGGCAGGTGAGTGGGGCCCAAGGAGGAAGTAAGCTCTGGATGTAAATTTCCTTCCTCTTCCTACTCTCCCTAGTGTAGGTTGTCTTGGATTCTGAATTTTATACAGGGGCAAAGAGGGACAGAGGTGAGGAGCTGAGTCTGGAGGGCAGGGCCAGCCAGTCTCTGGTGGGTTGGTGGCAGGCAGCCCCTTCGTCCTCTCCCTGCAGACACAGCTGGGGGACCTGACTCCAACCCTCCCCTCAGTTTCTAGAGTTCTTTTGGCAGGTGGGTACAGGACAGTCCTGCTGCCTGCTGCCTGGTAGCAGGTGCATGGGCAGGCAGCGGACCCCCACTGAGAGTGTGCCCCAGGAAGGCCAGGGGAGCATGTCTGTGCCTGTGCAGAGTGCCAGAGGCCTGAGCCTGGGAGCGGAATTGGTGCATGTCATTGCGGACAGGTACGTGTGTATGCTCACCCGTGCAGGTGGACCGAGCTTCAAGGGCCCATGTGGTGACTGTGAGGTGCCTTTTTTGGCTTTAGCAAGTTCCTATGGTAACCACGAATATGTCTGTTTTGGGATCTGGAGTCTGGGGCGTGAGTGGCTACAGGGAGAAGCAAGGCAGGCGGGTGCTTAGCTGGCAATTGGGCTGTGGCCTGATTTCATTGCCAGGCGCTGGCGATGCACCTGGAGGTACCATTTGCTGTGCAGTAAGGTCTGCAAACTCCAGAGACCCACGCACTCCTGGCCTTTGTCCTGGCCTAACCCACCATGCCCAGGAAGCCCTGGTGAGTCTGTGTTCTGCTTTCTGGGTGGACAGACAGCTGCCTGGGGTCTGGGAGGATGGTGGCTGCGGATTGGCAGGGAGGGAGCAGCTGGCAGGGAGGGGCCTAGGGATGGGGCTCCGCTGAGACAGGCGTGGGGCGGTGGGCAGGAGGGGCTCTGCTGAGTCCTGGAGCCTGTGAGGGTATTTCTGCGCAGTCATGGAGCCCTGGAAACACAGGGGAACAGGGCAAGAGCAGGGTGCCGGAGAGGAGAATGAGGGTGGGCAGCCTGTGGTCCATCAGCCCTGGACCGGCCATCCTGGGGGCTCGCTTACCGGGTTCGGCCCCTTGAGTCTTGTGGACTTTCAGATCTCTGGCCATGCACTCGCGCTTTCTTACAGATCTGCAGGGCCCAGAGCCTTGCCCAGGTCTGGGCAGGAGGCTGAGTCCTATGGAGGAGGAGGCTGGAAGGCACTGGTCCACTTGCCGGGGACTGGTGAATTGCTGGCACTGGGCTTTAGGGAAAAGCCCTTGACTCCCCAGGCTGTGTGTCCCCTGTGCTTCTTGTCTGCACACTCTGGACCTGTGTGCGTTGTCCCCTGCACAGAAGCTCTCAGAAAGGCTTGCGAGGGACGGGGCCAGTGGTGTCTCGAGTGAGTGGTGCCTCTTCCCCTTCCTACACAATGGGGGTGGGCTTCAGGGGGGTTGTGGACACTCCCTGGCTCACCCCTCGCTGCTGCCTGTGCCTCTGAGTGGGCCTGGGATTATGTGGCAGGGGTGGCTGTGTCTGGTGTGAGCTCTGGTCCTGGTGAAGGTCAGGGGGAGCACGGGAGTAGGTGCCCTGTGCTTTGTCTGAACCATCTAGACCTTCTCTCCCTGGGAGACTGAGCTGGACCCTAATCCCTGACAGTTTTCCTGGGGAGCACTGGGATGGAGCTGGGAGTCTTCAGGAGCAATGTCCAGATCTCTGGAGTGCTTGACTCTAATTCACCACTCTGTGGGTCTCCTGTGCCCCTGAAGCTGCTCACTCAGTTTGAGGTTGGTTACCTTTGGTAACAGGGAGCTCATTACCTTCCAGAGATTCTCATTATATTGCAATACAGCTCTGTTTATTGAGAGCTGGCCATTATTTTCATGTGGAATTTCTGTAACTGCCATTGCTTCATCTAAAGCCCTCCCTTGCCCCCCCTCTAGCCCACTCTTAAGGCTGATCCCCTTTTCTCCTGAGGATCATTTGGATGGTGTAAGCTGGCTCTTGTGCCCGGAATCTTCTTTTTTTGGATCCTTCAGTTGGATTTGAGATTCCTCCACGCTTGGGCTGACGTTTGTTGGACAGTGCAGGATTCCACGCAACCTGGGGGAGCCCCACAGACATGAGGGAGGACAGCGAGCATGATGGGCTTCGGCCTCTTTGTAGAGGCCAGTGAGCTGAGACACAGCAAGGAGGCAGCGGGTGTGAAGGGTGAGCTCTCTGCGTGATGTCTCTGTGACTGCTGGCCCTAGTTTTTCCTGCTTTTGCAGCAGCTCCTCCATCTCCACAGCTTTCCAACCCAGGGCTTCGTCTCTTGTTCCTGAAGACATCCCCTGGCGTCCACAGGGATCCAGCCTTGGGAAGGGGGCCCTGGACTCTGGCTAGGCCGGGCCTTGTCTGGAGTGACCTGATGGGCTGTGAGAATGCTGCCCCACCTCATCCAGCCGTCCACTTTATGACCGCCACTGGACAGCTGGAGTTTTAGGCAACATCTTGACAACTAACTCAATAATTAAAAAACAACTGTGTGTGGCCTCTTTTTAGACTGAGCTCAGCCCATGAGGTCACCCATGTGGCACCTCTTATCTGGACATGCCATCCCACTCATCCTTCTCTGTAGCTGACTCTCAAATCCTTCTCCCCAGATCACCTCCTCCCCTGAAGGCTTACATCACCCTGGATTACTGTCAGCTCCTTTCCGGCTCTGTTCCCAGGCTGCGCCCCCTCTCAATTAACCTTTTCTCTCTTTCAGATCCAGTTCTTCCTCTATCACTAGGTTGAGAAGCCTCTGAGTCACTGCGGGGAGGGGCAGGTCCTCTGCCTCTTGGTTCAGACCCATTATCTCCTGCTCCAGACAGTGACAAAGGCTCTCTAATTAACCTCCTCCTCCAGCCGCTGCTGGATCTAACTAATTTGTCATCCCCTAAAGCTGGCTCCTGCTCTTAGGAGCCTGATTCCCGGCAGACATTGTTAGTGCTGTTTATACACAGCCTTCTTGTTCCTGGAGCCTGGGATAGGGACCTCTGCCAGTGGGGTGCTGGGAAGTTTGGGTCATGTGTACCTTCCAAGGACTTAATGCCATAAGTAGCCATTGTCTTTGGGCCCACAGTGAATACTTTATCCCACATAGTTTTTTTTTTTTTTTTTTTTTTTTTTTTGTATTTTAGGGAAAGGTCTACAGGGTGTTCAGGGTCTCACTACTAGATAGGTAGGACTCATAGTGATCCACCTGTTTGCCTCCCAAGAGCTGGGACTGCAGACGTGCACCACCACACCCAGTCTCAATTGCCGCTGCAGAGCGTCCCAGGGCAGGGCTGGCATGCCAGGTCTGGGGGTTCGAATCACTGGCCCTTGCCTCACAGTGAATACTTTAACCCCTTCTTGTTTTTCCCAGGCAGTGGTCCCCAAACTTTTTGTACTTTGGTGTATAACCTGGTAGAGGGAGGGCTTTAAAAACTCAAAGCAGGTTGTACCCAGAACAAGGGAAATGTCTGAGTGGGACCCAGCACCTGTACTTCCTGAAGCTGCACAGGTGATTCCAATGTGCTGCAGTGCTTGAGAACCATGGTCCAAAGGGTTCGTTGGTTGGTCAGTTGAGGTTGGAGGTTTACATGGGTTCCAGGTGGCAAGAGTTGCTCCAGGCCAGGGTGTGAGTGGTCATTTTGGGCTGGGTGATTCCATGCTGTCTTGTGCATCGTAGGATCTCTGGTTTTACACACGAGCTGCCAGCAACTTGTCCCCCAGTTGTAATAAAGAAAGATGTCGCTGAACTTCTGGGGCAATGCCATAACTCTGTGTGTGTGTGTGTGTGTGTGATTGATACTGGGACTTGAACCTGGGGCTTTTTCATTGAGCTGCATCCCCAGATTAAATAAAAAAAAAAAATTAAACATTTGAGACAGGGTCTAGCTAAATTGCTAAATTGTCTAGGCTGGGGTTGAATTTATGAGTCCCCCACTTAAGTGGGATTACAGGCCTGGGCTACCTCCAGCCAAATTCCCTTATAGCATTCTCAAAAAGAAGGAAAGTTTACCAACCAGTCTGTGTCCTCTTAATGGTGACTTTGTGCGCTGTGGAGTCGCGCAGCATCTGCTTAAGAGGCCA
The DNA here is from genome assembly GCA_004027165.1 of Ctenomys sociabilis. Lineage (NCBI taxonomy): Eukaryota > Metazoa > Chordata > Mammalia > Rodentia > Ctenomyidae > Ctenomys > Ctenomys sociabilis. The sequence continues at coordinate 15,481 of PVKA01032291.1, forward strand.
ATCTAAGGCAAATTATTTAACCTCTGAGCTTGGCCGGTTCGGTTTTGTTCTCTTGCAGTTGAGCCGCACTTCGCTCCAGCTGGGAAGCCGGCCTCCCTGTGCTGCCTGGTGCGTGGCCCTTGCCCTGGGCTGTGCCTGAGAGGCCTTTCCATCTCTTGCCCCTCCTTCCAGGAGCGGTTTAGGTGTGCTTCCCCCGTGCACGCCCTGCACACCCTTCTTTCAGCTCCTAGCGCGGCCAGAGCCTCGGGGCTGTGGTTACTTCTCTGAGCTGTGGTGGTTAGATGGTTTCTGTCTGTGTTCTTCTCCCCTGTGGGAAATCTGATCCTGTGGGAACCTCTGAGAGTCCTGTGCTGTTTGTCACTTAGGTGAGGTGGCTGTCCCCTCCCTGCCTCTGGCTGATCTGTGGACCAGCAGGTTACCGCAGCGTGAACTCTCCACCCCATACCCCACTCATTCTGAAAGGGTGGGGAGGGCGGAAATCCGTGCCTGGGAGGCCACAAAGCCACATAACTGACTTTTAGGGCCCTGCCCTATGGGGAGGTGAGTGATGGGAGCCACCATCCCTTCCCTGGGTGCTTTGCTGCCAGCAGATGCTCTTTAGGATTGAGGAACTACGAGCCAGGGATTGTCCCAGGCCCATTTCTGAGCTCAGGAGCAGGACTCAGGAGGTACAGCCCCTGTCCCCACCGTGCCATGACCATTTAATCAGCCAGCTGGATTCGTGGCCGCCTGTCCTGTGGTAGTGCAGACCTGTCCACGAGTCTGGTTTAAAATACAGCTTCTGGGCCTCCACCTGAGGGATTCTGCTTCCTCAGGCCTGGGTGGGGCCCAGGAAACCTGTGTGTGTTAGAGCCAGAGGAGGTGCTTCTGATGTGCCTCAGCTGCAGCTGCTGGGAACCCATCTATTTAAAACACTGTTTCCCGTATGAAAATTCACACTGGATGAACTTGGGCAAACCACACAGATGCTCTATACCCTAGTTTCTTCTTCTTCATTTTTTTTTTTTTTCTTTAATGTCTTTGGTTGTTGCAGGGTCTCAGTACACAGCTCAGACTTAGGGCAATTCTCCTGCTTTCAGCCTCCCCAGCACTGGGATTACAGGCATGCACCACTACACCCTGACTCTGTGGCTGGCTTGGCCTGTACTGGGGGTGGGGCTTGCATGGCATGTGGTGCTGGGGATTGAGCTGGGGATCTCTGTGCTTGCCTAAGCCTGTCTAAGCAGGTGCTTTAGTGCACTGAGCTATCTTGCCGGCCCTCCCCCAGTTTCTTTACCTGGGAAGAATGATAGTGCTTCTCCCAAAGTACTATTGTTGTGAGGTTTATTTTTATTTACTTATATTTTTAGGGAAGGATCTACAGGATGTTCAGGGTCTCACTACTAGACAGGACTCGTAGTGATCTGCCTGTTTACAGCCTCCCAAGAGCTAGGATTACAGATGCACACTACTGTGCCCAGTCTCTCCATTGCCATCTCAGCGCACCCTGGGGGTGAGGCTGGCATGGCAGGCCTGGGTTGTAAGGCTTAAAACAGATAATGCAGGAGAAGCATGAAGCACAGGATCGGAACAGGATTCTGGTAAGTGCTACCTGTTTCAGTATTTCTGATGTTGTTAGGGGTGGTCTGGGGCTATCTGATATTCTCACAGGCCTGCTGGTGAACTCATGAATATGCATGTGAACCAATTCCATTCCTGTGTGATGCGTAGCCAGACACAAGCCTGCCTCCTGAGCATAGCTGCGTGCACATGTAGAAATAGTTCCTGGACAGGCAAGGGAACGAGGCCAGACACGTATGTACACAGACCTTGCTGGTCAGGGCTTTTATTTTACTAGCATTCTGGTGTTATTCCTGGAGTGAGCAGCACCTGGGCTGAGCTCTGCGAGCCCAAGGTGCCCCATGTTTCCATAGGAACCACTGTGCAGTGAAAACGGGGGGGGGGGGGGGGGGGGGGGGGGGGGGGGGGGGGGGGGGGGGGAGGAAGAGGAAGAGGAGGAGCAGGGAGGGCAGGAGGCTCCTCAGGAGCAGGAGGAGCTAGAAGAGTAGGAGGAGCAGGAGGAGTACGAGGAGCAAGGAGGTTGAGGAGGAGGAGGACGGAGATAGAAAATCCTAAGCCAGTTTCTAGCTTCCAGAGACGTCCTCCCTGCTGAGGGTCTTGGTTCCTCCTCATTGTCCATACTGAGGCTTTTTTTTTACCTATTTTTTTTAAAGGATAATAATATGACAAACCTGTGGGTATTCAACTAATCAATAGTTGTTCACTTTACTGTGTGTGTGTGTGTGTGTGTGTGTGTGTGTGTCTGGTGCTGGGGTTGGAACCTATGGCCTTGAGTATGCTGGTAAGTGCTTTACCACTGAGATATACCTCCAACTGACAGCTGGTAACATTTTGTGTTAATCAAAACTTTTAAAATATTGTAATAAGATAGACATACCAGAAAATCAGTCACCATCACCTATGTCTATAAAACCCTTTCATCAGAGCCGGGCGTGGTGGCGCATGCCTGTAATCCCAGCACTCGGGAGGCTGAGGCAGGAGGATTGTTGTGAGTTCGAGACCAGCCTGAGCTACAAAGTGAGCTTAAGGCCATCCTGAACTGCATAGTGAGACCCTGTCTCAAAAAGACAAAAAAAAACCCTTTCATCATCCCAAACGAAAATTCTGTACTCATTGAGCACTGACCCTCTGTTTCCCCGGCAATCACCATTCTGTTTCCTGTTTCTGTGAATGCAGTTACTCTCTGACCTTCATATAAGCGAAATCATACAGCACTTGTGCTTTTGTTCCTGGTTTATTTCACTTACTGTAATGTCCTCAAGGTTCATCCACATGGTAGTGTGGATTAGGATTTCTTCCTTTTGAAGGCGGAATAGTAGTAGTACCTTGTGCACAAGTAGATTTTGCTTAGCCGTTCACGTGCCAGTGAACACCTGCCTGCTATGAATAATGCTGCCGTGAGCACGGATGCACAAGTAAATGTTTGAATCCTTGCTTTGGATTCTTTTAGGTTTATACCTAGGAGTGAAATTGCTGGATCACGTGGTGCTACGGTTTAGATCTAGGATGCCCCCCCCCAAGTCTCATGTATTCAGAGGTGGGGTTTTTGGAAGATGATTGGATCATGGATGGATCCACTGATGAGCTTATAGCTATACCGGCTGTTAGGAGATGGGGCCTGATTGGAAGAGAAGGGACCACTGGGGCTGGGCCTTTGGCGGCCTGTCTCCCTTCCCAGCTCCTTCCGTCCCCCCCCCCCCATTCCTTGTTGCCATGGTTGAACAGCTTTTCTCTGCCTTGACCTTTGACCTTGTTATTTTTGCCTTGGAGCCAAGCAACCATGGTTCCAATTCATTCGAAACCGAGCTAAATACACTCATCCTCCTTTACAGTGTAGTGTGGGTGCTGGGCATTGTGCCTCAGTGACGGGGAAGTTGATTGATACAGAGAATTGCCAGCTCCATCGGCGAAGTGAAATTATTGCCATCACTGTACCTGACCATGCTGTTCAGAAGCCTTTGGGGCTGGCTTTGTGGGAATAGTTGAGAAGCTTTGGAGATGTGAGCTTAAAGAAACCCTGGAATGCTGCACACTGGGCTAGACGGGTGATTCTGGTTGAAGCTCACAAGACCAGAATGCTAACAGGAACGTGAGCAGGCGAAGCTCATGAGCTTCCCTTTGGAAGCTGGACTAGAGACAGGCATCTCAGACTATGTCCTAAGGCTTTGTGTGAGGCAGAATTTAAAGGTAGTGGCCTAATTCATCTGGAGGAGGATGCTGTTGGATGTGTTCAGGGTATATTTATGATGGAAAGCGCAGACAAAAGGTAGGGCAGAAAAATTGAGAACAAAGGTGGACCAAAGTATTCAGGGTCTCACTACTAGATCAGACTCATGGTGATTGGCCTGTTTAGAGGCTCCCAAGAGCAAGGATTACAGGCCCACGCCATTATGCCCAATCTGAGTTGCTGTCCCAATGTGCCCCAGGGGCGGGACTGGCACAGCGGGCTAGAGATCAAACCCTGGCCCCAGGCGTCTAAATCTGCTGAACTATTTTGGCTGGCCCTTAAGAATGCCCTTGAGGTTTCTGAAAATATTATCATTAAAAAAGAAGCCCAAGTACTTGGCATCAGAAACTATAGGAAAGTTGTCTTGAGGGTATCTCAGGAATTGGCCCAGTCTCACGCCCTGGAAAGCTCAATAGTGTAAAAGGGCAAACTCCTTTGGAAGATTTTACCTTGAGAAGTGCCCCAGGGTATCCTACTCAGTCAGGACCACCTAGGGAAGTGTTTCCCTGGGTGCAGCTATCTAGGTAATAAGAGGCAGCTGCAGCTATGGTCCAAGCAGGCCAGGTTACTGCTGCAACCGGCTGCAAATCTTGGGATCATCCATGTGGTGCATGTTTTTTAGTTATGCAGAATGCTAGTGTTAAGGGGTCATGAAGACTTCTACTCAGCTTTCAGAAAGAAGGCCTGGAGCCGGGGCAAACATTTGTGACAGGGTTACAGTGCTTGCTGGAAATCCCCGAAGGCGTGATGCTTGAAGTTGCAAGAATGAAGCCTCAGGTGGAGTGGAGACCCCAAGTAGTTGGAGATGTCAGTAATGTTGAATGTTTACTCTGGAAAACTGCAGTGAGCAAGTGGGAGCTAGCCCCAGGGAGAGGTGATGCAGCTGCATCCTGCAAGGCCCTGGAGGTGGGGCTACCCAAGGTCTTTGGAGCTTCCGTCCCACCGCAGTCTACCTTGGGTGCTGAACACAGAGCTGTAGGATTTAATGTTGGCCCTGCTGGGTTTTGGTCTTGTTTCACTCCTTCCCTTTCTAGTTTGCTCCTTTGGAGTGGGATCATTCGCCCGGTGCCAGTGTATGATGTTCTTCACCATGTTGTTTCTGCTTTGCTGTCAGCCGACTGTGGACTGAACCTCCTGAAACTGTGAGCCAGAATGACGCTGCCCTCTTTTAAATTGTGGGTGCCAGGTGTTTCGTTCCAGTGATGGGAAAATCGTTAATAGGAATGGTAATACTGTGTTTATGTCTTCAAACTTTTTAAAAAAAATCACAGATAGAGTTAATTACTTGTAATTATCTTTTTCTGGGGTCCCTATTCCCCTATTTTTTTTTTTTTCCATTCTTAGAGGTGATAGCTATAAGGAAAAAATTGGGTATGTTTTCCCTTACTCCGTGTTATTAATACTTTCACATCTACACACAGGTAGCTGGCTGTGTAGTTTTATGTGTACGGTTGGCCCTCTCTGTGGTCAAGTTCTACATGGACAGATTCAACCAAGAATTTTGTGTTTTGAGAAATTGTATCTGCACTAAACATACATATTCTTTCCAATGTCATTATTTCCTAAGTCATACAGCATAATAAGCTCTGTTTAGATTGTATTAGGTGCTAAGAGTAACCTGGAGATAATTTGAAAAACAGTTGAGGAGGCTGGGAGTGGCAGTACACACCTGGAATCCCAGCACTTGGGAATCTTTTTTTTTTTTTTTTTTTTTTCTTTTTGAGACAGGGTCTCACTATGCAGTTCAGGTTGGCCTTAAGCTCACTTTGTAGCTCAGGCTGGTCTCGAACTCACCACAATCCTCCTGCCTCAGCCTCCCGAGTGTTGGGATTACAGGCATGCGCCACCACGCCCGGCTGCACTTGGGAATCTTGCATGATACCACTACAACCAGTGGACGCTGTTAATCCCAGCACTTGGGAGGGTGAGTCAGGGGGGTTGCTGTGAGTTCAACACCAGCCTGAGCTCCATAGTGAGATCCTGTCTCAAAAAGAAAAAAAAAAAAGTATATAGGAGGTTATGTATAAGTTGTTTGCAAATACTATGCCATTTAATATAAGACACATGAGTGTCCTCTGATTTTGATATGTTTGGGGGATTCTGCAACTAAGCTTTTCAAAATACTGAGGGATGACTGTATGTGACATCTTTGCATTTGTTTGACATGGTGTCCTGGTTCCAAACTGTCTTGAGTTCAGATCTTCACTTTGTCACTTGTGACTCTCAAGCCCTCAAGTAGGTTATTTAATCTCTCTGGGTCTCAGTTTGTGCATCTGAAAAATGAGAAATAATGAACCCTAACATCTTACAGTGTTATCGTGGAGCTAACTAAGCTTATGCATGTCCAGTGTTCAGCACAGTGCAGAGTGATAGCGTGGGCCAGGTATGTTGGTTACTATTCTCTGGATGTTTGGGGGACATTCCCGGGGGAGGGACCGAGGCTGAAGCTGCAGGGCTGTACACAGTGTGTGTCGCCAGCCAGCCCCCAGGAGAGGTTTTACCATTTACACCCCCTTCCCTTCCCAGTGGTAACGACAATCCATGAGTTCCCACACAGTGTGATTTTTTAATGTTCGCGTCAGTTTAACTGACAAATGTATATTTTGTTTTATTTTCTTTGTACTGCAAACATTAACATGATTCTGACACAGGATCGTGAAAACCCACCTGGCATGGGCAGCGGGCACAATGTCGGTGCCTCCTTGGAGTCCCTCTCTTCAAGTCTGGGAGAATATTCTTGTATTCTCTCTTTTTTTTTTCTGGATCACAAACGTTACCCTAGATTGGTACAATTTTTTAAACCTCTCTTTAAAAATAGCTTTTTTTGTTTTCCCTGATTATAAAAATAGTACATGTTCTCTGTAGAGGTTTTATAAAACGTGTACAAATGTTGAGGTGAGAAATAAAAATAGCCCGTGTCCGAGCACCCAAAGTTCTGTCGTTTTAATGGGTTTCCTTACAGCTTTTGTTTTTTAACTTCCGTCTGCTTTTATGGTTGTTATTGTTTTGTGGTTCTTGTGATAGAACCTGGGACACTGTTCTACTGAGCTGTAGCCCCAGACCTTTATATATATATTTTTTTTTATTTTGAGACAGGATCTTGCCCAGTTGCCCAGGCTGGCATTGAATTTGTGTTCGAGCTGCCTAAGCCTCTTGAGTAGCTGGGTTTATAGGTGTGTGCCACTGTCCTTGGCTTTAACTTCTTTTTAAAACTTAATATATAAGGATACTTTTTCACCATTATGTGGGCTGTGTGTGTGTGTATGTGTGTGTATGTGTTTTCAGTACTGGGAATTGAACCCAGGGCCTAATAGGTGCTAGATACACTCTACCATTGAGCCATACTCTCAATATAGTATTCTTTATTTTATTTTAATTTTTGGACCTGGGAATTGAACTCAGGACCTTGCACTTGCCGGGCAGGCACTTATATCACTGAACTGTGTCCCCTGCTATTAAGTATTCTTTAAATATATAATTGAAAATGTCATATACTATTATATCATTATGATGTTCCACAATTTATTTAACTCGATTTAATTTTAGATATTAAGGTTGTTTTCACTCTCTGACTATTAAATAACATAGAATAAGTCCTTAAGTATATGTGTCTCTGATTATTTCCTTTAGTTAGCTGTGACTAACCTTTCTTTTCCTCTTTCTAGCCCTGGGAATTGATTCTAGGCAATGATTTTACCAGCAAGTTTTTATTTTTCATGAATAAATCTGTGATTCTTTTTTCTGCTTGCCTGCCTGCTGCCTGCCTGCCTTCTTTCCTTCCTTCCTTCCTTCCAAAAATGTCTTAATGACTGTTGCCTGTTTTTGGTTGTTCATCTTGTTGGTTTGTTAGACCTCTTTTTGTATTAAAGGTGTTGCCCTTTTGTTGTTCATATTCCTATTCGTAACTACTCTCTGTTATGGCTGGTATCTAGATGCACACCCCAAAAAGCTCATGTGGTCATCGGACTTTTGAAGGGGGCTGGGTTAGGGTGTGCGATGCTTGGATTTAGAGTGTGATGCTGGGACTAAGCATGCTCCAGCCGTGGCGAGGCTGGCACCACCCAAAAGCTGGGTAGCTTGGAAGGGATGGGCTGGCGCCTGCCTTCCTGCTGCACTTCTGCTTGCTGCCCTTTGCCTCACTGTGCCGTGGGCTGCTTCTCCTCTGTGATGCCCCTTTTGCTGTGCCACCCTGCCCAGGGCCAGCGGACTATGGGCTGAAACCTGCACAGACTGAGCTGAATATGCCTTCCCTCCTGTATCTTGGAGTGTTGCGTAGTTTTGTCCGAACAGTGAGAAAAGTAGCACAGATTTACAGAAGAAAACTAACCGAGAAGGCTTTTTTTTTGGCTACTTGAGACTGCCTTAAGTAGTCTGGTGCAGCTTCTGGAGCCAGGAATTGAACTGTGGACCTATGCACCTGATTGCATTTGCCCAAGTGGTGCTTTAAACAACTGAGCTATCTGGCAAGGCCCCAAGAAAACTAACTGAGACAGTTTTTCTGTTTGTTCTGTGGCCATACACTGGACTCTTGTTTTTTTAGTGCAAAAGTTTTACATTTTTTAGGTAGTAAAAGCTATCAATTTTTTTTTTTCATGTGTGACTTCTATTATTTTTATGCTTAGAAAAGTTCTCTATATAGAAAGTTAATGATTGCCGATATGTTTTTTTCCTTAACAGTTTTATTTTTTACTCCTCCCAGTATTAGGGATTTAGTCCAGTGCCTTCACATTGAGCTATACCCCTAGCCCTCTTATTTATTTATTTATTTTTGGTGGAACCGGGGATTGGACTCAGGCCCTGGTGCTTGCCAGGGAACTGCTTATTCCACTGAGCCATCTCCCCAGCCCCTTATTTTTTATTTTAAAACAGGATCTTACCAAGTATTTAAGTTGCCCAGGCCTGACTCAATCCCCCAAACGCTGCGATGACAGGCATATGGCACAGGATAAGCTTATACTTTCTCATTTAATTGTTTAATCCATTTGGAAGTTAATTTGAGATAAAGTTATAATTTTATTGTTTTCCAAATAATCCAATTGTTTCAGTCTACATTTTAACAAATTTTCTGTTTCCACTACTAAGTCCTTACAGGCCCCAAGTTGTGCTTCTGGGTTCCTTTGGTCTGTCTGTTGAATCAGAGGTGAAGAGAGGCAGAGGTGCCCTGGTTACAGAGGACAGAGCTGGAGGTCTGAGAAGAGAATCAGGTTCAAAAAGGGGGGACTGGACACTGGCGAGATGGCTCAGCGGTGTTAGTGCCTGCCTGACGAGTACAAGGCGTGGGTTCAATCCCCTGTACCGCGTGCTGTGGCGCACACCTGTAATCCCAGCTTTGGGGAGGCTAAAACAGGAGGATCACGAGTCCAAGCTGTGTAGTGAGACCCTGTACCAAATAAATAGTTATAAAAATGATTTAAGAGCCGGGCGTGGTGGCGCATGCCTGTAATCCCAGCACTAGGGAGGCTGAGGCAGGAGGATTATTGTGAGTTCGAGACCAGCCTGAGCTACAAAGTGAGCTTAAGGCCAGCCTGAACTGCACAGTGAGACCCTGTCTCAAAAAAAAAAAAAAAAAAAAAAAAAAAATGATTTAAGAAAATTAAAAAAAAAAGTGACAGTTGTAGTGGTGGGCCTTGCAGGGTGGGTGTTGGAGTATTTTACTTGTTGAGCTGTGGCCAGATGGTTGGAGGCTTTTGCTTTTTAGATGATATGTGATTTTTTTTTATTAGAATATGTTCATGATACATAAGAATTACTATTTTATTTACTTTTCTATCACTGAGAGGAAATACCCAACTCCTCTGGGTTAAGGGAGGAAAGGCTTAGTTGGCTCCCTGTAGAGGCCCCAAGGTGCGTGGTGTGGCCGACAGGCCTTGCAGAGGAGAGTGTTCATGCGGCACAAGGTGGCACAGCAGTGAGGGGCTGCGCGGCGCCTTCCTGCCCCTTTCATGCTCCATCGAGGCCCCTGGAATTAGGACAGTGCCAGACCAATCAGTGGGCCGATTACTGGTCACACACTCTTAATCGCAGTCTCCTACATGCCCTAGATCCTGCCACCTCTGAACAGGCCTGATTATGACTGCATGAGGCTTCGGGGGACACCAGCCAGAACAGTTACAGTCATTTTGGGAACGTAGTGCACACACACATCACATTTGGCC